>CP092092.1:40460755-40530755 GCA_029203775.1 Neoneuromus ignobilis
TTCCAATACACATGTTTTTTTTAATAAACCACAAATCTAGGCGTCACATTTAGATGATCTTTTATATATATATATATATTAAATGACAGTGATATAACTAAATGATAAAAAGTTACTACTCAGCATAAATGTATACCAACAAAAATTGTAGCTTTTATATTAATTATCTGATAATTTATATTCAGATTTTCAGACTGTTTATAGACAATTTCATATAATTATTATTATAATTGCAAATATTTTCTATTTATCTTTCTATATTTTTTATGATTTATTTATTTTATATAAAATATGAGTTTAGCTCTATAATTTTTCCTTTGATCTTTGTCAATAAACCAATTTTTCAATTATGAATTCCTATTTTTTTTTCTCAAAACAGTATTTCATACAACAAATCTATAATTTTCTATTGAAAATATCTAATTAGATAAGGACTGGATATTCTATATTATATTTTTTATATTTTCATGGATATATAATATATTTTTAGATTTTTCAAATCTCAAACATATGTGAAAAATATTTAAAATCGATTTTCGATTGTAGAAATTATATTTTCTATTAAAACGTCCAGTTTTTACTCGAAAATGGTTATTTTCTAATAAAATAATGTTTTTATAATTGAAAATATTGAATTTGAATGAAATTTAAAATTTCCAATTTTTAACCCGAAAAAAACCACGACCTATAGTATGGAAAAATTCACAAAAAATCAACATTTTCGAAAACTAATTTTTTTGATCTGAAATCGAAGATCGGTAATATAATATACTGAATCAATCATTAAAATTGAAATTTTATACATAAAACGAATTTTATTTCAATAAAATCTGAATTTGACCAAAAATTCAATGCTTCGATCAAAAAATACTATTTTCTTTAAAAAAAAATATTTTTCTGTAAAAAAATCTGTAATTTTCTATTGAAAATATTTAATTATACTATGACTATACACTCTTAATTAACTTTTATTCATTTTGTTGGATATGAATTATATTTTTCGATTTTTCAAATCTCAAATATTGGTGAAAATAGGTTAAAAATCAATTTTCGACTATAAAAACCATATTTTCCATTAAAACGTTTAGTTTTTACTTGAACATAGTTATTTTCTAATAAAATAATATTTTTATGATAAAAAATATTAAATTCGAATGAATTTTAAAATTTTCAATTTTTGACACCAGAAAAACCATGACCTAAAAATTCACAAAATATGAAAATTTTTGAAATTTTTTTTTATCTAAAAAAAGGCTATAATTTAAAATGAATGTCTGATTAATTTTTCATCAGCTACGAAACATATAAAATACTGATTTTTAAATAATTTTAAAATAACAAACATTGAAATATTTAAAAAAAACATTGGTTAATTAAAAACTTATCAGTAATGAATGCAGATTTTTCCAATTCGTTTAACATTTCAATCATTAAAAAAATATGAATTAATTAATGACAACTCGAATCAAATGCACGAATATAAAAAAATTAATTGTATGAAGTGAATGAGTAAGTCGAATACGACATAAAATGTTATTGTAGGAATGAAATCAACAGAATATAAAACTAATTCAATTAGAAAATGTGTTTGTATGCACAATAAATCAAATGAATATTTCTGACATACAGATTAATATTTTTTTGTTATTTCAGTCGTATTAATTTATTGATACTTTTAGAATTCGAAAAAAAAATACTAAGAAATCTTTATATAAATCACAATCAATATTTTGTGATTTAAATAAAGGTTCACTACATAAATAAAGATATTTACAACAATAATCAGTCGATATAAAAAATATATAAAAATAAATATTAATGTTATTAAGTTTCAAATTATACCCTACAAATTATTCATTCAAGGGAATGATTTCAGTGGAGTAAATTAAAATGTTAAGAAACAGAGTGTAATTTTTTAACAAAAAAAATTAATACAAATTTGTGTATAATGCCGTTCACTGACAATGGCATGCGATCTTTATATGACCTTTCCATTGTAACGTTTGTGTACATTTCACACCTCAGTACACACCTAATATTAGCTTATTGATACTAGAAAATCTCAAGAAAAACAAACGTTTCAAATAAAATATTTATTCAGTTTTTATAAAACGTACGTTAATTATTTTTCTCAATTATTATCATTAATGACATGACGACAAATTTAAAGTTTTATTATTATTTTCATTTTTTTAAATACATACAGACATGCATATATATATATATAAGACAAAAATATGTTAGTGTTTCAATATCATTAATTTTCATTAGTTGTCTTATAGAAATTGAGCTATTTCTTAACAGATAATATATCAAAGTTAATAACACCTGTAATTCTTTAATATAAGAATTTTTATAATTAACTACTTTGAATGGATTTTTTATACTTTTATTTCCTATCACATACTCACTTTCATTTCTAAAATTTTATTTGATATAAAATGTCTTCAAAATGAAATTTAATATAATAAATTGTATTCATAAAAAACAATGATATTTTTTCATAAATTTTTATTAAACTTCATAATAGTACATTCTATTGATATTTCTTCAGATTGCCTTATTATTAATGTTCTTATTTTTATACTTCGATTTATTTTTACTAGTCAGTAAAAATCTTTCATTTTATTTCACTATCTACATGTATTTATATATAAATATATATATATATATATATATATATATATATATGTATGTATGTATATATGTATGTATGTATGTATGTATGTATGTATGTAATAGTTTGTTTGAAATTGCAAAAGTCGTTTATACATTTGTTTACGTTATCCTGTTGACTCTGAGCCTAAACCTGACCAAACTTATCGTTCATGTTATCGCTACCTTACTGATACTCAAATCCGTATATTGCACAAGTGGTAAAGGGTAAGCCGTTCGAGCCGCCTGTATGGTGCGTCCCGTTGGCGCCATTGAGATGCGGGCGTCGCTGTATCACCACAGTCGTCGTCACATGACTCACGCCTCCGCAACAGCATCGTGTTCACCACTCTCCTACCATCCTTCATATCCCTCTCACTACGATCCGTGCCCCCATAACGTAGCTCCCAAATGACACCACTCTAGTTGGGTGGGGTTAAAGTGTAACACCGAGTTCGTATCCGGCCGTTGTAATACACTGATGATGCGTTTTTTTTTTACGTCGCTCGACTGTATTAGAAACACTAGGGGCTTCTCATTAAACGCTAATGAGGTTCGAAGCCATTTTATTGACAGTATGCAACATTAATCTTATACATTTTTCAAATTTTACTATATATTATTAGTTACGCCTAAATAATCTTTTAGAAATTTTATAAAAAATTGATTTTTTAAATTTTATATAAACATACACATATAATGTTCGTTTAATTTAAATAATTTACAAATTTTATATAAGTTTGGAACGAAAATTTTTGATTAAAATTTGATACCAAATTTAAATTAAGTGTATATATAGGTTATTTTTTAAACACGACAGAATTTTAAATGAAATCCCTATCGAAAGATCTATCTAACCTAAAAAAACAACTTTTATCATACCTTTATATATACATACACACACAGAATGTATATATATAAAGACTGTTTTTTAAGTTAAATAGAACTTTCGATAAGGATTCAATTTAAAATTCTATCTCGTTAAAAAAACATCCAATATATATATACATATATATATATATATATATATATATATATATATATATATAAAATATGAATAATTACTCCATATTAAAAATATGAAATATTAATGAATCTTCCAACAAACAATTAAACTCGAATACAGGATAATGGAAGAGTTCACAATTCATTAAGAATACGATTATTCGAAATGCTTTTAAAATAATAAACGTTAACAATATATTATTTTGAAAGGCCATTATGTTTCTTAATTTTAAGTATAAAATTTATAATTTAGTCAAAAATTTAATTAAAATATTGTCAAATATTTTAACATTGATATTCTTAGTTATTATCGTTTAAATCAGTCGTATTTGTTTGTTGAATTTTTATAAAATTTCGATTAAATTACTAATAGGTAATTTTAATATAAAATAATATTTGGAAATCGAATTGTATTGTTTATAGTTTTTTTTAAAAAAAATACCTTGAAAATATTCATAAATATAATTTTTAAAATAAATATGCAATATTTGCTAAAGTAATAAAACAATTAAATTGACATTATTAATATAAATCAAAATTGTTGTAAATTTATATATATATATATATATATATATATATATATATATATATATATATATATAATTCTTTCTATACGTATTGAATAAATTTGTTTAATAACTATTTTTTATGTTTTTAAATTTTTTTATTCATTTTAAATAACGCTAAAAATAATAAATATATACAGTAGTATATAAAAAATGTCTTTAAAATGAAAACGTGTATTTTTTTAATTATTAATTAAATTTTCAGTATCTATATTACACTACTTCATAGATATGAAATTTAAATATTTTTAGTTAATGAACTCAAAAATTAAATGTGACCTCAATTTTTATATTAACACAATAAATAAAATTAAATAATGTGCTTAACACATTTATATATATATATATATATATATATATATATATATATATATAATAAAAATTATTAATAAGAGTATTAAAAAATTTGCCATTATTATTGGAAATTCAATTAAAACTTTTTGTCCCAAACATTCATAAAAATACGAATAAAAAGATATGAAATAAAAATATCAATAAAAAACGAAGATTGTAATTTTTTAAAAAAACGTTTGTACAAAGATTTGAAATGAAAAACAGTTAATTTAATTTTAATAACTTAATTGTGTTTCGATACATAATTTTTTCGATTTATTGTTTTAGTGGTTTTATAAACATTCCCTCTTCAATATACAACTCTTACCATCTATAGATTTCAACTCAATATTGTTAAAAAATATCGTATCAAGCTCGCTTTTTAAGGTTTGTTTATCAACTGCTGCTCGATAGAGAATTCTGTACGTGTTCATTTTACTATTTCTGAAACGAACCATTTAATTTTGTTATAGAAATTTAAATTATCGTTAGTATAAGACTATTTTACAACATACATAAATACACATATTTATTCATATACATATATATATATATATATATATATATATATATATATATATATATATATATATATATATATATATATATATTAAATGAATAAAAGTAAATAAAAAAATGCTTACTCATTTTAAATTTACTGACAAAAATATAGAATATCTTTTTAAGCCTGATAGAAATTTCAATTAATTTCAATGTAAATGATGAAATTACTCATTTTTCTGTTATAATTCACAATATATTATAAAAGTTGGGAAATTCAAATAAAAAATCGTTTTATATAATATAAATAAATATATATATATATATATATATATATATATATATATATATGTATATATAGATATATGTATGTATAAATGTGTGTATGTATGTATGCATGCATGTATGAATATATAATAGGTTCGTACTAATATAACTTGAATCAGAATTCATAATTATGACCTGAAAACTCATTATACAAAATTAATTATTGAAATTTTAATACCGTCATAAATCCAATGATAAAACAAAGAAAATATAAATAAATAATCATATAATTCAAAATGGATTTGTATATTTATTTAGGAAATAATTGGTAATCAGGAAAAGTTTCTCTAAAATCACAAAAAAAAATGTAAATAATAATTATATATATATATATATATATATATATATATATATATATATATATATATATGATAATTATGACCTGAAAACTCGTATGTATGTATCCTTAGACGAACTTTGCTCAAGCACACTGTCCTATAATATATAGTGCAAATAAAATTATTAAAAATATTTTTTCTAATACAGACATATACGAACGTGCGAATGTTTGTTTAATTTTTAATGCCACATATCTCTAAAATAAGTACGAATATTTCTGCTTACGTAAGGAGAAAAGAATCATAGACTCTTCAATGGACTGTTAATAAGATCCGGACGTTCCGAATTATCCAGTTACACATCATCTGTATCTCGGTCACATCTCGTTAGCACAACAATCGCCTTGAGTCAGGATCAAAGTGACATTTGTAACATATATAGATCATTTTTCACATAGCAGTAGAAAATAGTTTCAGTAATCTTCACTCTTTGACAATTTTAATAATAGAATTTATCTTTATGTGAATCGATAATCATAATAATATATTTGTATATAAATTTTAGTATGATTTCTTCATTAAATTATTTTCAAACTAAATAATATGAAAAATGCAAGAACAATTATATATATATATAAACATGTTAATAAAAGGTCCTAACAGAGTAACAACCTTTTGCTAAACATGTAAGCAAAAGGCCCTAGTAGAGTTCAAAAGTTTATCAAATTATCAGTTAATATTTATATATATTCCAATTAATGAACTGATTCTAAATAATATTGAAATTTAAATTTTATAAAATATATATATATATGTATATATATATATATATATATATATATATGTATGTATGTATATTTATAATTAAATGTATTAAAATATTTAAATTTCAGTATTATTTAGAATCAATTCATTAATTCGAATATATATAAATATTAACTGATAATTTGATAATCTTTTGAACTCTGTTAGGACCTTTTGCTAAATACTTAATCTACACAAATTAAATATTTATTTTAACAGATATTTTAAAAACGTATCAACAATATTTTAATTTGCGTATATGTGTATGTACACACACACACACACATAAGTACATATATGTAGTTAATAGATTATAACTACAGTATGCCAGTTTCTATATTAAACTCCTGTAATATTAGAAATCATATGACGGCAGGAAAATTCAATTAAATTGATAACTCATCTTTTATAGTAATGTGTTTTGTACAAATAATATCTATGAAATTATTAATGTAAAATATATATGAAAATTTTGTATTAATTTTAATTTTTGTTTGTACTTGTGTATTTTTATTCTATTTAGAAATTCAGTCTATTTTTTTATTTGAAATAATTAATAATATTTTTTCAATACTTTCGTATTAACAAATAATAATAAAATATACTTTCAAAGGAAAGTAAAGATAAGGATTTAATACAATATCATCTTTTTATCTTTCATAAAATCTTTTTCTGAATCTCTTTTTATTTCTCTGTCGTCACTTCATAATGACTTTAGTCCATTGTTTGTTTTCGCTTCTTACTATTTGTCCCACCCATACCCATTTCATCGATTTGAATTATTCTGTCATATCAATTACCCTTATTTATTCTCATATCCATTTACAGGTTTTCTAATAATATTTAGAAATTTCTACTATTACCCTTTTTATGTTTTCCAAAATTGTCAAAAATTTTACTTCATTTTTGCATCCAATGTTGAAATATCTGACCTATAAATACAAATAGGTAATATATATTTTAATCACAATAAATACAAAGAAATATTTGCAGAAAATCAACATATCCAAATATTTTTTAACATTTTAACTTATTTATATTCTCATTCTATTCAAATGTAAATATATTTATATTTTTTGTTGTCAACTCGTTTTATAAAACAGTAATTTTTGTACATTTCTTTCCTGTACTTTTTTAATGTTATTCAGTGTTTTCTTTATATATATATATATATATGTATATATATATATATATATATATATATATATATATATATATATATATATATATATATATATATATATATATATATATATATATATATATATATATATATATATATATATATATATATATATGCACATGTGTGTGTGTGTATTCACATAAACATAGATACACCACTGGTATGTACGTTCAAGTGACATTGTGTCTTATTTTTAAAACTTATAATTCAACAAAGTCACGCATACTTAAAACAAATATTTCAAAGAATAATCGAACAAACAAATTGATATACATACTTATACAGACACACACACACACATATACACACATATATATATATATATATATATCCATATATGTAAATTATACTTATTTAAAATATTTATACAACTGGAGAAAAAGGATCTTTTATAAAAAAATATAGAAAATTTTGAAATTAAGAGAAAGGTGTAAAATATAATTTTAGTAGCTATATTTTTATTTTAGAAAAAATACTGGTTATACTAATCTTTTTTAATTCATTTAATTATCAAGTTACAAATTCATTATATATATATATATATATATATATATATATATATATATATATATATATATATATATATATATATATATATATATATATATATATATATATATATATATATATATATATATATGTATATATAAATGACATAGTATTAAATTTTACAAATGTTTCCAAAATACTAACAAAACTCAAATAATGGAAATTATTGATTCAGAAGGGTATATTTAGAGCCATGTTATTATATTTTCATTCGATTTTAATGAACTGTGGGAAATGAAAAGTTTTAAAATATTTACAGAATAGTAATTGAAATAATTAAACGAAACTTGACACAGAAGGTTTGTTCTAATTTATCAAGACAATTAATATTTCAAATCAGTTGATAATGAAATTCGTGTAATAATCTTAAGAGACTGTAACCCTTTCAACATTAATTAACAGTTGAGATATTAATGTTAATCATACAAAAAATATTTTGGATTAAAAGGAAAATTATGTTTTATATAAAACTTTGACTGTTAAAAAAAGAGTCATTTTCATTATAATAATGAAAGAAAATATTGCTGCTCTTGACTCGCACACCCGTATAATTGGCCTTATTCATTTTCATTGACTTAATTATAATGAGGTTTGTGAAAAGTTTTCAGCTAGTACAATTATATTTCATGTTCTGTTTTATTTTTATTTTTTAAAAAAATATCCTTATATAAACATACATAATTAAATATTGAAAGTACATTTTACCTTATATGAAAATATACAAGTCATATAAATTTTTTGATTGTTCATATTAAAAATATTTTGCTTACTTATTATAATTAATTTTTAACATATATATATATATATATATATATATATATATATATTTATATGTATATACATTATTGTTAGGAAAATTATATTAATTTCCTCTACCACTCAATAAAATGAGTTAAAACTTCTACATATTCCTTTTTATTAGATATTTAAAATTAAACTTTTCAAATAGTCTATTTGTTTCTAATCAAAATTAAAGAAATAATTCAAATATGAATTCATTTAATTATTAAAAAAAGTATTCAGAGAAAAATCTTCTTTTCATTTTCAAACAATCTTAGCAATATAATAAAATGTTCTTTTAAATAAAATATTTTATCACAATTTTAATATGTTAAATTTCTATTCAAAAAATTGTTTCAAATAAATAAAACAATATTAATACAGGTTAATGATTTTAAGAAATGAAAATATTTCATCTCTTTATAAATTTGTATAATTTTTACTATCTTATTTACATACATACTTACATATATATACATATATATATATATATATATATATATATATATATATATATATATATATATATATATATATATATATATATATATATATATATATATATATATATATATATAGCTAATTAACTAGAACCAAGAATACATTTTTTAACTTTAATAAAAAGCATATTAAAAACGTACTTGTAAACCGGTTTCAATATACAATACTTCGGCCGTCTAATTACTTTTTTTGTCCATATGGTACTATCTGAAAGAATGGAAATAACATTATAAGAATAACATAAAAGACTTTATTCGTTTTCTGATATTGTTTATATAATGCAATTTTTTAATAAATTGTTAAAACAATATTTATCTGTATTTTCAGTTAAATATTGTCAAATTTATTTATTTATTTTTCTTTTATTAACTATTTTAACAATAATTTTCTTATTGGTTAAATTATAAATTTCATTTTATTTTATTTAAAATTAAAAATAACATTTGTATTTATTATAAATATTTTAAAATTAATTTTTTAAAAATAAAAAATATATTTATAATAAAAAAATATTCTTCGCGGATAAAGAAACAGGAAAAACAAGATAAATAAATAATAATTAACTAATATTCATTTATATGCAATCGACACTCAAATTTCATTCTCATATTTCATCATGAATTTCAGTAATAATAATATTCATGTTATTTCTTATAATAAATAACATGAATATTAATTTTTTATCTATACTGATAAATTCATTATTATCATCAAATGTCATGTAAAAATACAATTCAACATGTAATGCAACTTGTTTATTTAATATCTTTTTTTGCCATAAATGATCTAAAATTATTTTTCATCATTTTTTATATAAACATTAATTTTGAAAATACTTGAAATTTAATGATCTATATTAATTATTATTGAAAATAATAATTTTATTAGAAATGTCCGTAACTATGGATATTCCTCAATGATTATCTTTTGACATTTTATTTTTTTAAATTATTCTAATATTGAAAAGTCAAATGAGTTTTGTTTCGTTTTCTTTCAATGTTCGTAGTGCTATTTTGATTACAGGAAACGTTTTTGAACCAAATACACTTTATGTATGTGTAAACTGAATACTTAGTCACGGTGTGTTTAAAATGAATAAATTACATTAATCAGAATCTATGTTACCACGTGGTTACAAAGACATCAGTAGTACAGGATCCGCATTTCGTATCTCCCTCTTATAACGATCGTAACAATCCGTTGCGCGCAAGTCAGTCAGTGAGGCCTTCTAGTAGGCCTCAGTTCTTTGCCAAGAGTTGTACGACACAACCTGATATTATTTAAAATCAGTGAATTTAAAATGAATTGCCTACAGTCGACTTTGTTATACGTCAGTATATTATTGATTTGCATTCATCAAGGTCAGTTTGTTGGATTGTTACAAATCAGTATAATTAGTTATTAAATTATTTTTTGTATGTAAAATGATGGGTGAAAGTGTTTATTACTTAAAGTTATTGACAAAACAACATTTCATGCATAGTGTTTCTGTTAAAGATAACAATATTTTAGAGTTACACTATATGTTTGTTGTATTGTTCTTTCGACTATTCAAAAGTTTATTTTTAAATATCTAACAAAAGACGAATGTGTGTTGAAGTTACAACTGATCCTATTGAATGTTACAGGAAATTGACACAATTTTTCTAAATATATATATATATATATATATATATAAGTATGTATGTATGTATATATGTATGTTATGTACGTTTATAATCTGCTTTACATGTAAAAATGCAAAGTTCAAAAAAAAGTATGCGCCAGAGAAATGAATAAACAAGTGTGCATGTATAATTTTTGAATCGTGTTAAGATTTATATGAAAAAAATTCTAATGTATTTTTCATCATTTATATAATACTTTTTTTATTACAGATTAAAAGTTTAGTAGAATTTCTGTTTTTTTAAATAATTATTTTTTTTATATATTTGCATTTTTACTTACCTTGTAAAAAAATATTTTAAAATTAAAATACTTCTTTTTTCAAAAAATATACTGCCAATTCTAGTATAACGAATATTTCATTATTACTTATAATCTGTAACACTCATTTCGATCTCAATGCTGTCATCTTAATATTTAAACATCAATAACTAAAAAAAGGTTTTATAATATAAATGAACTACTTATTTTATTTGTAATTTCATATATATATTTATTTATAAGTAAGTAGTTCAATAGAAAAAATATTATTTTATAATAGAAAAATATTCTTCGCGGATACAAAACAACAGGAAAACAAGATAAAAAATATTTAATTCATATTTATTTATATGGAATCGACACTCATATCTCGTCTCATATTTCTTCATGAATTTTAGCAATAATAATATTATTTCTTATAACAGTAATGCTTAATTTTTCATCTGTACTAATAAATTCATTGTCGTCATTGAAATATTTCTTATAAAAATAAAAAAGGACAAAGATCTTTAAATAATATTTACTTAATTATCTAATTGACCTGTAACTTATTACTCTTTCAAATATATTTTACTGATAACGATAACTGTAAATATTTTCTATATAAATTTATTCATAATACTGTACTTAATTTAAAATAATTTGTTATAATTATTAAAATATATTTTTCAATTTTGCAACTTTTATCTACTCTTTTTTTTATTATATTATATCTCACTTTTTTATATATTTTTCTAAATACACACATACACACACATTATATATATATATATATATATATATATGAATATATATGCATACTCAAGTATATGCTTATATAATCCATATTTATTTATTAATTAATTATAATCATTTACGAATACATAAACAAATATAAATGTTTTCAACCCAATACTAGTGATGATATATCTCTTTACTATTATATATCTCTTTACTTCAATTCTAATCTTATCTAGTCTTGTAAAAATATTGACATTATTATAAAATAATACAAATATCAATTAAATTCAGTTTCTATACTGCAAGAAAAAACGAATATATAACAATTTTTATCTTATTTCTTCACAAATTTTTATTAATTATAAAAAAAAATCATAAGATTTAGAATTTATAACTATTTTGTATTATTGGACATTTTATTAAAAGTGCAATATAAATTAACATCTATTTAATGTCGAGTAATATTTTCTTATATTTTTTTGAATTTATTTTATAAAAAAAATGGTAATTTCTAAATAAAAACATTCTTTCTTTCTCTCCTCTTTGATCTCCAGCTGAATTCTATACAGATAGATAGTTTTTAAATAAACTTGAATAGAAATGAATTGTTAAATAGAGATTTCATAATTATATATATATTAAACATTGACCGAATTAAATAATATATGAAAAATATTTGAAACTAATAATTAATATGAAATAATTTATATGGAAAAATTTTGGAAATAAATCATTGCAAAAGTTACATCCATAAAAATATTCTATAGAGGTTCTTACTTATATGTTTATTATTTTAATGTAGATGTTCAAAAAAAAGCAAATAATTACCTTAAAGAACCTTGAACGATTTTAAATATAATACATTTTTATTTTAGAGTACAAAAAAATTCCTCTATTTGATTATATAATTCTTATATGTTCTGATAACTATAAATTAGCATCTTTTAAAATGACGTAACTAAGATATACAAGAATCAATGAAGTAGATGATAAATGTCAATAATAATTATAATTATTATTTTTTTTGCTAACCAAATTATAATGTTTGCGCCTTTATGAAAGTATATTGTTATAATTTATATATTCATTTATAAATATATATATATAAAGAGTGTGAGAGAGAAAGAAAAATACCTTCATTTAATAGTAAACAGAAAGAGGCTGACAATGTGTGTGTGTATATATATATATATATATATATATATATAAAACTGTTAAATTAAATAATTAATTTTACTCAAATAAATGATTTATTTTCACTCACATGAACTATTAATAATCTTCTAATTAAAAAAATCTCATTAATACATATAATTTCACACCTAATAATTATTTAAGTTCGTTATTTTTACTTTTATTTGATAATTAAAATTTAATTAAAAAAGTGCATCAAAAAGTCAATTAATATATACGAAACATAAATCATTTACATGGTCAATAATCGATCAAATCAAGAATTAATTACTTAGATAAAATATGCAAATGTATATTTCTCACTAACTTTTTAAATAAATGAAAAGTAATTCTTAAACAAATTGAATCAATTAAATTATATTTAAAAATAATTATATATTTGATACTAAATATTTTCTTTTGTAATCATATTTCTTTTTTACTATTTTTCATGAAATATAACTTGAAATTTAAAAAATTCAATGTCTATTTATAAAGCTATTGAATTTTAAATAAAATATTAGTACAATTTTCAAATAATTTCTTATTTGTATTTAATTAATACCAAATTGTATATATATAACTAAAATATAATAAGAAAAAAAATACCAAAGACAAATTTCTTTTTCTGCATTTCAATGCTATCATAACTTATTTGAATTTAATTAATGTACATTTTATAGTAAATGGCGTTACAAAAATTCTTTAAAATAGCTATGAATGGAATCAGGTCATAATTATTTAATTAAATTCAATTTTTAATTTAAAACTTTATTTAATTATCTGATTCAAATCAACTTTTAAACATAAATTTTACTCCAAAATGCTTATACACTCTGATTGTAAACTCTATTAAAAAATATATACGAATTAACAAAAAGTTGATATATTTAAAAGAAATTTCGCACGTATTCACATCTCCTAACACAAATTACAACCGGACCAGAGGCGCAGAATCCGTCGTATTTAATCGATATGTTTCTCACAGAGATTTCATATATACCACCGTTCTGTTTTATTGTCATTTCAGAGGTCACATCGCTCTCGTTATTTTTTTCAATTTAAACCTATTAAATTTAATACGATAACCAACATCCTCTTTCATCTGTTTTAGTATTTTTAATATTGCATACACATCATTTTATTTCTTGAAAACATGATTAAATCTCAACAGATATTTTTCTATTAAATTTATATTTGTCAATAAATTCAATATGTAAATTAAATATAATTTTATTTAAAATTAATATTTTTAAGGGACATGTTTTACATAAAAAATATTTATTTTTATTCCCTGTCAATTACAATTATTGATAATATTTAAAATAACATAATTCCATTAATATTATAACGAAATAAACGAGTATTTAAAAAAATATGCAGCGATGTTAACGTATAGTAAATGTATTTCAAACCATACTTAAACTGATTATAAATGATCTGTAAATGATGAAACATGCAAAGCCAATGGCATTGATAATTTGTGCAGGTATACTGATTGACCTACTTGCTGAACATTTTGCAGCTGATTATCAAATGTACAATACATACAATTTTTTAAAAACATTTATTAGTAAAAAAATAAACGTACTATTAAAGTAAATAATAAAATACTTGGAGATTTATGAAAGTGACAAACGATTAACACTTTTACTGGATATCAATATTATATTTTTTTCATTCTGTGTTTTGAGATATTATTTATTTATTTGACAAGATGATGACATGGAAACTACTATCTTCTATCTTTAATTATATAGAAAAAAATGTATATACATATATATATATATATATGTAGTTTAATATCAAAATTTGAATATGTTAATGTTTTCAATACGTCATATTGACCTAAATTCAATTCAAGTAATTTATGAAATTGCTTCAAGTATATTTTAAACTTTTGTACATCTATTTTACATATATATTTTTATATGAAGTAATAATAAAAATCAATAAACAGTAAACCTGTTATATTAAATATAAAAATTGTAATGAATTTTTTTTAGAAGTATAGAGAAAGAATTTTAATAGTAATAGTTTGTTCTTTGCATAAATAAACGAAATTTAAAATTTTACATTGACAATATTTATATAGTACATTAAAAATTTCGAAAAACATCAATTAGTTTAGTTAATTGTTCTTTACACCTTGCTATTTCAAATCACAATCGTTCTGGAACATTGAACGTAAATAGATCTATACAAATTATTTAAGGTCAATACTTGCCATGTAATTAAATTATTTTGAATTGAATTACATTTTTAATAACTAGTGTATATATATATACTACAGTTAGGAAATATAATATTTTTTTTAAGAATAAATAAAAATCTGTAAAATAAATACATAACAGCAAGTTTTCATTTCGATTTTATAAAGTATTCACAAGCAATTTCTAGTTACTCGTTTAATCAGCCTCGGGATGTTTGTTAAACTTAGATGATGCATCGTTTTCGCTTTAAATAAGTAGTAATTCGTTTAAAATAGAGTTTCGAAAACGTACAGCTTTGACAGTAATTTGTAAAACAGAGAAAGAAGTAAAGAATATATATGTATGCAAATAAATCGCAAAAACAAACTAAATTGGACGAATGAAGTTATGCATACTGAATATTGTTAATTTTTGTATTTAATACAAGTTTATAAAATGGAAAAGTACACCAACAGAATTGAATTTAATAGATTTTACATATATATATATATAATTTATTACATGTATATTTAAAAATGACTTGTTAGAAATTGATAAGTAAAAATAATTTTGTAAAAGACTAAGATTGTATTAACGAAATGTTTACCATTAAATTTTTTTTGTATAATATATTTATATTGTAATAATATTCATGACACAACTTTTAATATTAATTGTATTAAAAACACACACACACACACACATATATATATATATATATATATATATATATATATAGGATCATCCAAATATGACACCTAGATTTTTGTTTTATTAAAAAGAAACTATACACATATTTCTTTTTTTAAAAAAAATCTAGGCGTCACATTTGGATGACCCTACAATATATAATATAAACAATTAATTGAAATGTATATTAAAAATTTCATAAAAATAGTTCAAATCAATTTAAAGAAATAAAATGTCATAATATTTTTTTTGTTACAGGTGCAGCAATTCAATGTTTCGAATGTAATAGTCACAACGATTCAAAATGTGCACTAGAAGTCGTACCTCCGAATTTAGTAACAAATTGTACGAATTTACCTAATGGTTATAAATACACAATGTGTCGTAAAATCGTACAAATTATTGAGTTCGAAGTAAATGGATGTAAGTTCAATATATATTCTAATTTTTGTCGTTTATTCTAAGACTGGTAAATTGATTTTCATACAAATGAATTATCATCCCCAACATCACAAGATATCATTAAATACTTTATAATATCTTGTGATGTTGTGGATGATAATTTGTTTGTGTGAAAGATTAGTTTTTATTTTTTAAATTGATCTTCGATTATTACGATTTTATCTTTGATTCAGTCGTCATTATTTAAAATGGAATATCTACAGGCACACAAAAATAAATCCTCGAAAATGAATAATAATATAATTAATATATTCATTCTCTACTATTTAAAACAGTAATCAAGTCTGATAAGAATTTTTTAATTAAATATATTAGTTTTGATATTTTTCATCAAATTATTAAAATTAATCTTTCTTAACAAGAAATTTTCTGATGAAACAATTGTGAGGTGATTAAAAATGGAAATTATAATTGTAAATTATAACTGTTTATATCAAAATTATACATAGCTGAAAAAATAAAAAAAATTAAAGATATCGAATAATAAAATGCTTTATAATTGTGTCGATCATATCAGTTCAATATATCGATAGAAATCTGACTAATATGTTTAAAAATAAATTTATTGAAATTTTTGTATAGAAAAAATGTGTATCTAGTCTGAAATATAAATCGACAAACTACCAGTCCGATTAAAATTTTTATATGGAAAAAATTGTATCGAAACAAATAAAATACTGGCTTATATCCAAATCAACTCGTTCATAAATTAAAGATTTTTCCTGATACACTGAAAAATATCGAAAAGGAAAACTCGTTTTAAGTGAACCAATAACATATGATTTATAATTACAGTACCGCCAGATAGCCGCGTGATCCGTGGTTGCGGATACGACCGATCTAATTATGTAGGAAAATGTTACCATCGTTCTGGATTCGGTGGACGACAGGAAGTGTGTTCGTGTCTGGACGATTTATGTAACGGAGTTACGAGACATAATATTTCACCAATCGCATTCTTTTTGCTTAGCGGCGTATTTGTTTTCGTTAAGATGTTCACTGTCTGAAATGCGATGCATTAATAAAACACCAAAACATTTTAGCTTAGGTATTAGTAGAATATATTCAAACGTTCTTAATTTATCCATTTGGAAATAAATATAGATGAAAAGAATGAGAAATCTTTTATATATATATATATATATATATATATATATATATATATATATATATATATAAACATACGCTACAAAGTACCACTATAAAACAGACATTATTTCCTTCTGCCATTTTATTTAACTTGGTATGAAATGTCCAATTTCTATATAATCCTTTCAAGACTAATGTTTGATTTTACAATTCGAAATTACGAAATAATTTATATTTTTTTTAATAATAACACATTGCTTTACATTCTTCCAATTATTTCTTTTATAATATAATCCAGTATATTTATTATTATGTATACTTAATATATTTAAATATCGAGCCTAAACATGACATTTCATTAAAAATAAATTTTCTAACCGTTCATCTAAAATCATATCGAAATAATATACAGTTTAGGAATTTTCGAAACGTTCAAGAAATATATAGAATACAACTGAAATTCATATTATGTATATTTATTTTTTAGTATTAAAATTAGAATGGAATTTTTATTAAAAATATTTATCTATATATATATATACATATGTATATACATGCGTATATAAAAAAATGGATAAATTAAGAAATATTCCGAATACTGTGTTCAGATAGTTTGGCTCAAATTTCTTTAGATGAATTGTTAAATTATATTATAGTTAAATAAGACAACCGTTACTATGATTAATATATTTTTTTCTAATTAAAATTTTATTCGTCGTTGTAAGCGATTCAGTAATATAAAAAGTATATAAAGAATTTATATTATAACGTGTCATATACCGCATGAAAATCAATTAGCACAGATATTATAATAGCTCTTATACTTGTGAAAGGTTGTCTTTTATCTAATTACTTACACCTGGCCTATTATTCGATAAAATCTACGTTGCTGCGACTGCATTTCGATGAATCGATATACTTTTTAAAAAGTACCATCTTTATACAATGTTTATATTAGAAGAGAGCAAAATATACAATCATTTTAAATACTTACTATTACCAGCTAAAATAATTCAGCCAACTCGTATTCGTCCTCAATGGAACCAAATATTTTATATGATTAATGGTTTAAAAATAAATTTTGAAAAAGAAAACTATATTTAATAAATAAATAAATATATATATATATAAATAAAGAAAGAAAATTATCAATTTGATTCAAGATTCTTTTCGTTATTGACGCATTTGTTTTCGTTTATTTTTTCTTCTTGTTAATATACGAAAATATTATTTTATTTAGTTAGTATATTGTAAATAATTTGTTAGTAAGCGTACAAATAAAAATATTTATGTTGTTTAATCAATCATAACTTTATTTTCAACACATTTTCTTGATTGAAATATCTTCCAGCTTGTTTCTATTTCACTTCTGTATTCGAAAAAAAGTGTATTAGATTTTAGAATTGATTGAAATACAACTGCCACTTTAGTATTGTAATACTTTTAGTGATATCACACGATTATCACGTCGCCTATATAAAATAGTTGTTGATTATGAAATAATGTAAATTGATATTGTTCTAATAAACAGTGTTGTTTTATTCTACTCATTTTATTGTTAAAATCTGTTCAAACGTTTTTAATACCTTATACATATTAATATATATATATATTATTATAACAATAAAGTTATGTTTCATTTATTCAGCAGATTTATTTACTTCTTTATAAAACTATCCTAGTTTCAAAGGATCGTATTATATTGTCGCAAATATTAAATAACTGATTTTCTGTTTGGAATAATAAACTGTGATCGAATTAAATATGCATGATAATAATCGATGTTGTTCATTTTTTGATTTCAGACTTCAACTAATTTCATCGTACAACTCAGAAAGTTGCTTGTCTTTATATGATTATTAGAAACAATTTGTTTATAAATTATATTACACGGATTTAATAATACAAGCCTCTAAACGCATGCCATTATTCAATTTGATATTAAGAAATTAAAAATTGTAAGTTCGTACAGTTCACTAATTCAATTTCTGCTGCAGAAATTGCCACGCAAATAATTAAAATTGATCAAAATACACAAATCAATTATCTCTACATACGTGCATACATTTTGATACCTTCGAATTATAATATATTTATTTATATGTATTTAACGTTCAAAATACATGAACAATAATGACGATAAATAAACACATTTTTCAAAAATAACAATGAGATAATAAGATTTATTAAACAAAATTAAAAAATACTATTATTAAAAATGAAATCACATATTTTAATCTATCAATTGATTATTTATTACAATTATTATTTTATATAGTTAATGATTTTTATAAACTATCAGATGTATATCAATTCACAGATAATATTTAAAAAAAAAAACATTATTGTTTGATAATATCAAAAATATAAAATAATTAAATTATTTGATATGTTATTGTATTTTAAAAATTATTAATCATTTTAAGGTAAATAAAATCTCTCTCTCTCTCTCTCTCTCTCTCTCTATATATATATATATATATATATATATATATATATATATATATATATATAATATTAATTTATGCGGAATTCTAACCATCTGTATATTAATCCGTACACCCTTAATATAAGCACGCATGTCGTAATCAACCAGACGTAATATTTTTAAACACATCTGACCATATTTTGGGGGGTGTGTCTGTCAATTCATTGTACATTATCGTTGTACAAAGGGACATTCTGCAACCCACATAAGGCATATTGCCAGTTCAAATATTCTCTATAAATACGTTGGTTCAGTACATCTGTTTAACTGTTGTTTGAAAGTTGAACAAATAAACGTTTGTCAAACAACAATTGTACATTGAGATAAAAATTGAAAATTTTGAAAACAATCACTAGAATTTACGTAATTCAATCTAATAATAGATTTTAGTAAATACGTTTAAAATTAATAACTGTTCGTATGTGATTTATAGTTGTGCTTGTTTTAAATATAAAATCCGTTATTAAGTAAAGAAAATTAAATAAATTTGTGCTATTACAGTAATTAAAAATATGATTTATTGTAATCAATCGAATTTGTACTTTGAATTTATATAAATATTCTACAAAGGAAATTATATTTTTATCAAAATAATTGTTCGTCGAAGATAATGATTACATATTACTAAATATGTGCATAGTTTTAAATGCGATTTATCTAATGAAATCAATTTGATAAATTACAAAAGATTCTAGACAATGAAATTCATGTTGATCTATTGTGTACATTTATTATAAAGCAAATCATTCATTTATTAATAAATTATTGTTGCATTTGAAAATATTGAAAAGTGTACATATATACAATAATTATAATATCCAATTAAATAAATAATTAGTGTTTGGTTCTGTGTTATTTTGTGGTTTGTAGTTCTCAGTTTTATTAATAGAAATTACAAAAAAATAGACCGACTAAACTATATTAATTATACAAAATAGATTATTGCAAATTATATTGAATTTCACAACTATAGGATTTTTATTAATGATGATTGACTCGAGTGAAAATAAACACATTAAATATAATGTCGATGCTGTTCTACGAAGTTATCAAGAAATGGCAAAAGAAGCAATAAGTCAGTATGGTGTCCAAATGGCTGGTTATTTGAATAAACAACAAGCTCATATTGAAATGCAAAATCGTATCAATAATCTTAAAGATGTGTCGATTATAACGAACGAACTTAAAAACGATTTAATTAACCAGACGTACAGAGGTGCTAATCTTTACTACAAAGCTTTAACTTAATTGTGATTTTTTAATTTAATTGCAAAAGAAATTCAATAAAACTTCATGTGAATAGACTTAATTATTTTAATAGTATTCATCTATTATCTGATTAATATAAAAGCTCAATATTAGATATAATTATTAAATAATAAAATGGCAGGTTTTTTTAAACACGTATAATGATAGTATTTCTATTTGTCTACTTTTCATATTATTTTTTTTACTTACATAAAAATATAATCGGTGTACATCGAAATTTATTTGTAATTTATGCAATATTAATTTTAAACAATGTTATTTTACTTACCTTATGAAAAATATTTAATACTCATATAGATAAAATATTGAAATACAAATATATAGAAAATAAATAATAAAAAAAAACACTTTTTCAATAAAATTATTATAATATTTGATATGCTGATAAAATTATTTTATGTTGACATAATTTCTTTTGTGATAATAAAACATTTTTAAGTAAACAATAGGCTACCGTTTATTGAACTGAATATAAAGAATAAAGACAAATTTTATTATGTTTGCTCTTAAGTATTAATTTTTACACGATAATGGAATATTTAGAAACGAAATAAAAAAAATATTAAAAATAAAAAAATATTTTTATATTTTCTTGTCATATAAAATAATAGAATATTATTTTTGTTCAAATTTAGTACTTGTGAAAATCAGTGTTTAATTATTACCTATGTATATAATAATTTACTTTTTTTAATAACCGATGCAATAACATTTTTTAAGAAATAGTCTCTATAATAATTAATATTTTTTTGTAAACAGAAAAGTAATTGTAGATATATTGTAAAAGGTATTTAGGTTTCAATTCAATAATGTATAACATATTTACTATACTGAAATAAATATAAAAACAACAATATTATAAATATCTTACATTTATTATATAAAAATAATACAATTACATATCTAGTCTTAATTATACATTTTTGATATGTCACAATTATATTTAAATAATATATATATGTTAGTTTATAACATTTTTATTATTTTATTAATCCAGTCCTGATTTTCGAGTCATATAATTGCTTATTTTGAATATTAACTTAGAGTATTGTTTAATTGTGTACATTAATACATATTACTAATAATACTTATACATTTAGTTATTTTACTTTGACTAGATTTTATTCAGGCATTTTCAAGACTAGAATCGGTGTTAGTTGTTTATATATTTCATTTTGATTTATTTAAACGTATATGCGGATAATTTCTTAATCTATTTTAAAAATAAATATATCAAAAACACAATGGTTAACCTAATTATATACGCTATTATAAAAAATATAATACTGGAATGTTTTATCATATTTTTTGGTACAAGTAAAATTATTTTTTCGTTAAATGTTTACAAATTTTTTTTACATTTAACGTTAAAATATAAAATGTATTATTTGTTTAGAAAAATGAAATTAACATTTTGTGTATGTTAAGCATTTAATCAGAAAATATTCAGATTTTTTCATTTTTAATATTGATACTTTTTGAAAAAAAGTAAACATGATAAATATTAATATATAATAAAAAGAGATATAGTAAATATAGTAATTAGAATGTTACATTGTAAGAATTTTAAATATTTTATTTAATTTCGATATTAGAAAATGTTCCTAAAAAAATTGTCTTCGTTACAAACCAAATTTTAATATGAATTCTATTTTAGAAAGGCGTCTAATATATCTAGTGAATAATAGGTGGAAAATATTTATTTATATAAATATATATAACTTATTTTTGTAGAAAATCATTATGTTAATTTTCAAACAAATAAAATTCGAATTAAAAGTTTTTTTTTCTTTTTTTTAATGTTTTTTTTTTAAATAATTAGTTTTTATTTGAAAAAAGGTCAGTTTAACAAGAAAGATAACAGTGTAAAATAAAAATAAGCAAATATTAATGAAATTATGTTTATTACTTATTTAATTAAATTATTTAATAGAGTATGAACATAAGTTTGATATTATTTTTTAAACTTGATGTAATTAATTTTTAATAAAGACTAGTATATAGATATGTCTGATTTTAGGAAATATTTGTTAATGGAAGTTTAAAACATTGGGGCGTTATTATACATGTGTATCTCGTTCGATATTAAATAGTATAGGATTATTCTTTACATTTTTGTTCTTATTATATATATATATATAGAGAGAGAGAGAGAGATGTCCCAAATAAAACTGAAGAAAAGTAAAGAATAGTAAGTGATTGTTAGCAACTAATGTATATTAAAACTGTTGTTTCATTTGTACCGCCCTAGTGATTCGATCGATGGGATAAAATTCCAAAAAATTTGTTAAATTTTTCATGGACTAGTTCTGGTTGTTTTTAATACATATGTTTTATATTTAAATATTTATATTTTCAGTTTTATTAATTATTTTATAAATTATTTTTGATAATAAATTATGACATTTTTCTTAATACTTGATAAATAAATAAAAATGTGAATTTGTATTAGTTTTAGGAAATATTTTGTTTACATGGCGAGATTATTAAAAAATGGTATTTATTAAAATTAGAATGTTATTATTTTGATTAACGGTGGGTAAGTACGCAAACATTTTGCGATTAAGATTAAATTAAATAAATATTATTATAAATTTAATATATTTAGATTTGTATCATTCAAATCGTTAGATCTGTATAGGTCGTGTAACTATTTACTAGGTTTTAAATTTTTAGAAACGAATTCGAAAAATATTAAATTTTCTTAAATACTAAAAATTTAAAAATGTCTTAGTAGTGTTTCAATATATCAGTACGTTATTAAAAATAAAGTTCTAATAGTAATTATTTTTTAAACATAAATTAAATTAACCATTATGACGTCAATATATTTTCATGCATCGTCAATTTCTTCACGATTTCTTCCCTCATAAAATATAATTAATTTAATTACTAGAAAGAATTTTCTATAGAACAAAACAATTAGTTTATTCTAATATCTCCTAGAATCAAATACGTAAATCAACCTTTACAGTTCAGGTGCATCCCTACCTAACAGATGCCTTGACAGTCTGTTTACTATTGGATCGTCAGGTGATAGACCCTCAGCGATCAAAAATCGAAACGTTTCTATAGCACATGCAGCAAAACCAGCTGTTTCTGCATCCACACGTTCGTTGTGTCCCTCTTCATCTTCTAATAATTCCGCTTGTAGTGCACACACTCGTTCCAATGCGAGCTTTAACAGTTCTGTAGTGGTTGTTGATGCATTGTTATTGTTATTTGATTGCTAGAAATTGTAACGGTTATTTTTTTATGTGTCAAGGGAGATAATGAAATGTATATGAATTTTCAAATAGTATGTAAACGGGTCTTTTCAAACGTTCGATACAAGTGCTTTAGTTCAATTTAGAATATATTAATAGTGTTATTTTTTCACTTCAACTAAATATCTTAATATATTCAATTTCAATTTTATTCCTAATACCTAAATTTATCATTTGGATAAGTTTGATGGATTTATTTGTCCATTCCTAGACAATTAATCATTTTCATATTTCATCCCTTTAGAGTAAATGTAAAAGATGATATTTATAACGCTTTGACCCCATTTTTCACCCAATAGAAATGATAAAGTAGATATGAGGGGTTATATGAACAAGATGATATTCATGTATGCAATATAACAATGGCTGTAGTGAAGATTTCAATGGAAGGTTAATTTCTCAAGTGATACATTTGAACGTTCTGAGCTATTATAAAAATTCTATTGAGTTTTAATTAGGGTCGATATTTAACGTATATATAGGGTGTTTTTAAGCGTGATAAAATTTTTGATAAGGATTCAAGTTCTATCATGCTTAATATTTGTTTTTTGTGACATGACTTTTTATATATATTTTAATACTTTGAATTTGTAAACAAGGTTATTATTCAAAATTGAATAGTATTATTAATTAATCGATTTTTCTGATAGATAAGTGTATCGGATTATGTTTGAATTTATTAATGTTTTAAATAAATATTCTTGTCCATAACAATGGCTGGAAAAATTCTTTATAAACTTGCAGTATATTGTATGTTAGTTTTTTTAAAAAAAATAATTGCATAAAACGTTTGAGTGTTTTTGTAGATACAATATATTTTTGATATTATATGAAAAAATATTTCAGCATTAAATGAAATATTTTTATTGAAGTTTATAAACGATGTGAAAAAAATATTTTCTTATCACTTTAATTACTGATGACGGTTTCATAGGTGCAAATTAGAAATTATTTTTTATTGCCATTAAACAGTATTAATTTTAATTTATAAGGTCGTCTTATATGAAATGTCGAATTTCTATTTAACTTCTAATTGAATAATCCGACATTTTATCCTACATTTCATCCTACACAATCTAATATTTATAATCCAACTAAATGAATTTTTGAATTATTATAAATAATTTCATTTTCTTTCAAATTTAATTCTTAAAACTACATTTTAATTATTTTTCATATCACTTTAATAACGTTTTATTTACTGACAAAATTTATAAAAAAATGTTTAATTATTCACAATAGAAAATCTAATCTCTCAAAAAAATTTCACATTATGATTTTTTAAAAATATTTGGTTTAGTATATTTTAGGACGTCAGTTTTATTTCAAATAAAAATAATTAGTATTATTTTTACGTTTTTTTTGTGTATGAACGATTAAGAATATAAAAAAATATTGAAAAAAAAAATCAACAGTTTACATATTTACTGTATATTAAATAATATATATTTTGATGAATGGATCTAAATAATTATTAATATTTGTTAATATATATATATATATATATATATATATATATATATATATATATATATTAATACACATAGTCATATGTAAAAATATAGTAAAAATGTTTACAAATTTAAATTTTAAAAAACGATATAAATAATGAATTACAAGTATAGATTAAAATTTAATGTCACATGAATTTTGATAGAGGAGATATCTTTTATGATAATCGAGATAAACTATAAATTAGATATATATGAATAAAAATAAGATAAATTATGAATTAGATTTTTATGTTCAATGCAAATGAATTTTCGCCTCCAACGCCACAATATGTTATAAAATATTCAATAATCACTTATTATTCACTTTGTTGTTTATAACAACAATGGAATAATGCGCATTTCTACGGCGATGCCATCATCGTTAGAGTATAGCATATTGTTATAATCAACAAACTTAACAATAAGTGATTATTGAACACTTTTAACATATTATGGTGTTAAAGAATGAAAATGCAGTTGTGTTGAAGTGAATTTGTGACAGTTTCAAAACGAAATAATATTTCTTATCATTATCTATTAATTAAAAACTCACCCCCTGTACATCATTGTTGTCATTGTTCTCTGTATCATTTCCTCCCGTTCTCGACTTTTTTGCTATACTATTAGTACCGTTATCATTTTCGAATCCTCTGTTTCGTTTTCTCCTCATTTTCTTCAGTCACCATCAGAATGAAAATGTGTAACATAAAAGAATCGAACGGAAACCAGGAACCAATTACTTGATATGATCACAATTAATAAAATATTCACTTGTTATGTCGAATGCAGAGGAATCCCATTAACTATCGTAAAAAAATCCACCACTCGAAACACTGATATTTCGTTCGTGTTTTCGGCATTAATACCGATATCCAAATGCCAAATGGATCAGAACCATCGCCGAACCATCGGTCGTGCACCGTTCACGATTTCGTGTGTGCGGACAACATGACACACGCGACGAACATACAGGTGCAAGAACCGTGTGCCAACGTGCGGTTGACTGTGATTGGTACACGAATTATCGAGCAGATGTCAAATGCTTTCGAGCAGCTGTGCCAGTGATCGTTTTTGAACGTATGGTCTGTAAGTCGCTGCGTCGACGGTTAAAGTAATCTCATGTGCATGTGTGCATCGGCAATATTTTACGTACTCGCGTCTTTGTCGGATTCAAATGTACGCATTTAACCGTCTTCGACTTGCAATCATTTCGGGGTGATTTTTCTCACAAGGGATGCATTTTTTTCCACAGAGGTTCTACATTTTTTTTGGTACTAAAATCATACTGGATGGCAATGATCCTTTCGATTTAATTTGAAATAAAATTTATATACCTTTTAGTTTTTGTTGACTTTTTTTTACATCCACTAATAATATTTTATTCGTCGTTATTACTTTTTTTTCGAGAAATACATATACCCTACAACAATCCGATATTTTTTTAATATAAATACTGTTTTTTATTTTATAATACGTTTTTGAATGAACAAAAGGCATAATTTTTATTCCCAGAATTTCTATATATTTTCTAATGGTAATCTAAAATTTTTCATTTTTATTAAAACATTTTTTAAGTTTCACGACCTCAAAAAAAATGTTCCAAATATGTATATTAAATATATCTCTATATTCATATTACGATTATTTATATTTATATAAGAAAAATACTTGAAAAAGTTTAGAATTTCATAAAATCTCTGTTAATGTAGCTTGGCCTACATGAGAATGAAAAATAGTAAAGAATAATAAATTATATTAACTAAATAAATATACATCTAAACCATTCAATTTCATTTGAATCACCTATACCATATATTAACTTTAAAAAAATTCTTGCATATTCATAAATATATATATAATTAATATTTTTGTTAATTAAAAAAAGTATCATAATTGTATGAGTACAATATAGATTTTAAAAAGGAATTGAACTGTTATAAATTTATAATAAATATCTACAGTTATTAAAATATCAATATTAAGAATTGTATAATGAAATAAAATATGAATTATTTAAATATAACAAATAAAAATATATTTTTTTAATATATAGAATTTAAAAATAGATTATGTTTAATTAACATTAATGAAAATAATGTTCAGTAATAAATTACTGCCATTTACTAATTTTAGTTTCATTTAGACCATCTTATAGAAGGTATTTCTTTATAGTCGAAAAATGGAACTATGATATTTGGTTTAATTTTTTGCGATATAGTTTTTTTTTTCATATTTTACAATAAATAAAACATTTCATATATAAAATATGTTGACAATGGATACAATCTCATGTCCATTTAGGAAAAAAATAATGTATAAAATATTCATTGATTTAATTTCTTAGCATTGATATTGAAAATCTTTTTATAAACTGTTGAGTACTACTGTACTTTTTTACACATAGCACGAGAGAAAAACAATAACAATCACATGTGTGGCGCGAAGACAGTGGCACCGGCTGTAAGGTGGCAGCTGAGGTGAAAGCTATGCATCAGAAAACGCCAGGTGGCGCAAGTAGCATGCAGACACACACACACACACACATATGTATATATATATATATATATATATATATATATATATAAAATTGAATGACTAATATGTAACAGGTAATGATTAAAGATCAAAGGTTATTCTGCATATTTTTTATTTAAATCATTCGCCATACATTCTTACCGGATGAAATCATTTTTGTAATTGTACTTTTATGACTGAACATTTTCTTGAAAAAAAGAACACCATTTTTTTTTCATATTAAAATAATATAAATTTTTAAGTATAGAACAATTATGATTTATTCTTGTAGTGTCAGATTTTGTACGTGCTATCTAACAATACAACTATGCAATAAAAATTAAAATCTTTTCAGATGTCAAATGAAACATTTACTGTACTTCATTCTCAATGTTTTACAATTGAAATATATATATATATATATATATATATATATATATATATATATTATTTGATTTAATGTTTTATTTTTCGATTGTTACAGTTTTGCAACTTTGTAAGAAGTAATATTCCAATTATGAGAATAAAAATGCCGAAGACATTGATGAAACGACACAATTATTAAATCATTTCCATTTATCCAAGACCGTAAATTAAGAATGGATCAATGAAATTGTAAATATGATTATTTTTTATTTCTGAAACATACTTTTAAAATTCATGCCAGACAATCTTTTTATTAATATAATAATTTTTTTTAGGTATTCGATGATTGATTATTGGAGTTGGAACTTTTTAAACGAGTTCCGAAACGAACTGTTTAACAGTTGATTTAAAGCAACTGAAAGCAGTATCCATAATATCTTTAAAGGTAACCAAACTCGAATTTATTACGAAATCATTAATGAGGTTGTAAGGAGTTTGCATCATCAAGGAATTTTCCATTTTACATCATTCCAGTGTTGTTCGATGAGGTGAATATTTCAGTTGTATTATTTGTATTCGTTAATAGTTTATTGATGTCTCCTCGATCGATTTGAATATTAATCTTCTTTATTATTTTTAGGTAGTGCGGAGTTATTAGTGTTGTATGGTAAAAAGTACGCGATTAAAACGGACCTTGTTACTAAAATAGTAACAGTAAATAGTGCTTGTGAGTGAGTGTGGACTTGGAGCTGTTTCGTACGAGATCTGGAAATGCTGAGATGATGTAGCACGACGTACTCATACGTACAGAAAAGTAGATAGATATTCAATTTAAAAACAAATTATTATTACAGGGTATAATAACAAAACTTCTTTAATTTACAAATAAATATTATGTTTATAGCATCTTGTAGATATTTCCATCAGTTTAAATAATTTCCCAAGTATAACTTAAATAGAAATCAGTTAAATGTAGATATTTTGTACTGGATTTTATTAAATAACTCTTAACATTGATTTACATATACCAGACTCATTCTCCTTTGTTTTAATATATTTTTCTTCGATGTGCAATTCAAATATCTCTGAGAAAAATAGTAAATAATATACAGGATAATAAATAAAACACCATTGTTATATTTTGTTCAATATATTTGACTTATATTTTATATCTGATGTCTCGTCATATATTTTTCTCTGTACAAAGGAATGATCATAACATTTATTAATATGTGTATTTTTCTTGAGCTTAACTAACAATTAATTAAACATTTAAACATTCGATTACATCTTAATTCACATAAAATGCTCTTATCGATTTTTTATAATATATATATATATATATATATATATATATATATATATTTAATAAAATTTATAAAATATTACTATATCATGATATAAAATGCTTGATAATAGTTATTTTATATGATCTTATTTCTATGAAATAAAAATGTAACTAATTTAGTTCAAATTAATTACATATATATATAATCCAATTTTAAATATTTTTTTTAATAAAAAATAATACTCAATATCTATATTTAAAATTACTTACATATTAATGACGATGATTTTTTTTTTTTTTTTGCTTAAAAGGAGAACAATATATAATAAAATACGAAGCTTATATTTGCTTTCCCCTTCAGCTGATGCTGTCATTGGTAAAACGATGCAAACAGTGATACAATTTCAGATTTGATGTCTTATTTGATTGATTCAGGTATATTTAGCATGCGAACAAAATAACGATTCATGAACCAATGTCCATTTATATAATTCATTGAGTTTATATACAATTTCAATGTTGAACGAATGATATATTTGTGTTATTTTTTTTTGCTGCATATTTTGTTTTCGTACAAGTCAGACGATGAATTTATATTCTTTAACAGATAACATTTCAATATGTGAACATTTAAATACAATCAATTGTAATTATATGATGCTTATTGATAGACATTTATTGTAAATTTTATGTATTTGTTAGAACTATACCATATATGTCTTTCTCTCTCTGTATATATATATATATATATAAATTTATAGATACAGAGAGAGAGAAAAAGAAGGTGGGAGTTGGAGGGGGAGAGACAGATGTATATGAGAGGTTTGATTTGTGAATTATAATTATGTCTAAATAAATTTTGAGCTTTATAAATTGAGATTATGTTTTAAGACATTGGACCCATTAAGGAAGAAATATTGTAGTGATTCTAAATTCATTAATTAATCGATTAAACGTATAATTATATTTACAGAAATGTATGATATTTGAACAATTTGAATAAAAGAATTGAAAATTAGTTTAAGAAATTCAATTGAATTTATTTAAAATATGTTATATTTTACATATATGTTGATCAAATCCTAAAATAATCACGGAACGTTAATATCACATTTAAATATAATAAACTTGCTATTTTGAATATTATTTAATTGTAATTATATATTTTATAAATTCAAAAAAGAAAATCCAGTAGATACATAAAAATAAACTATTTGAATTATATATAAAAAAAAATTAAAATTGTACTAATTTCTTTCTGTTATTATTATCAGTTAAATTGGTAGATAATCATAACTACCAAACTATTTGACAACTATAGAAGTGTTGAAATCTTACCATAATAAGATACACTGAGAATAATTTACCTAATATCTTTCATGTAGAAGATATACAAAAAATAATAATAAACTATTGAATTCTTTCCGTAATAAATAGATTTCTTTTTAGAGATTTCTAATTTCATTTTATTTCAATTGAGGATATTTATATCCGAAGAATACCAAATTGTTCAAATATCAATTTATATATATATATATTAAAATAAATTTACTAGGTGACAATGAATTCAATTTGTTCTTTTTCTATGCGCGAAACATACTAACTGTAATTAATTCTATATTTACGAGTAAACTAATGCTATATATTATACTTAATAATAATACTCTTTCTTGAAATGTTTCAAATTATTTTCAAATCTGATACATATTCTATTTTGTACAGCATTTCTTCAATAAATCATTAAATTACAAATAACATTAATTTCTAATATCACTCTTTCAAATGTTCAATAAGAAAACTATTAAATTTATAATATAATGACTTAATATACACTCGATCTTATATTTAGAAAGATTGATGATAGTTCGTTCTTTTCTCGAACATATATGTATATTATTTATCCGTGTCCTTTTTATTCGAAATAATTCTAATGATTCTTTTACATAATTTGATTTTACATTATGAACATGAAATCTATTTTCATTAGAAATACATCAGATCCGGATAGAATTAAATAATTCTCTGTCCAATAAGCTCGGTGTGATCAGTCTCTTCAATATTCGAACAAGAAATCAAATGTCATTCAAATGTTATTCTTGATTTTGATCCTTGTTCCTCGAAGGATACCTTTCTTAGCGCCATCGTTTCCACGTTCAGCAGAGCTACTCGAACACGTTCTCCTCTGATCACCGAACACCACGTTCTTTTCTTTTTTCCCGTGCTCCCTTTCATTTCAACTAATGAACACGTTCAGTTCGCTGTCTTTGTCGACGTCGACGTCGCAGTCCATCCGCGCCGGTGACCTACTACCGATCAGGCCGTCATTCCGTGACATCGCCATTTCATTCCTGCCAATCGAACCGTCCGATCGACCGTTGTTCATGTCCGACCTGCCGATGGACATTTGGTCGTTACGTAACACATTATCGTTTCGGCCAATCGTGGATTTGCACATAACGTCCACATCGGACAGCGCGTTCTTTTTGTTATTGTAGCCGTGTGTTTCTAACGTCATTATTGTTGTATCTTGCGTGTTTTGACGCGCCAGTATTGGTTTTCTGTGATGGTGATACATCACACTAGCGCATTTGTTCAGACCACCGATTGTTGTATCTTGTGTGTGACGTCTGTACGTCGAGTTGAAGCTCGTTTCGCAATTCACGGTCGACTGGACTAAGTTGCCACCTCTTTGGATTCTTCTCGAGTCGATGCAGCACAAGTAGCGATTGAAATATTGACGGAATACGCCGCTTACGCAGTACAACGCGATCGGATTAACACACGAGTTGAAGAAACTATTCGACAATTAGAAAAACGATCAAACATGATCAACAATACATACACGAAATGAGGCTATAAAGTAATAAAACATGATTACGATTCCGAATTACTCGATTGATAAACATGCAAGTAATTTATACATAAACATTTTTGGTAATTCAGTTCTTGAAAACATCGATGATGATTAGATCTATTTTTCGAACATGATATAAAAATATCGAGTTAAAGAAAGGAGAAAAAAAATCTCATTGAAAATTATTTATATTTATATTATACGGAGATATATTAAATCTATAATTCAATAAGAAACTTGATCAGAATTGTACTCACATATTTTTTAGCAATGTAGCGAATTCATTTTAATACAAATAAATAAATCATTCGTCTCGATATCAATATAATATTAGTGGGATTAAAATATAATGGAAAGATTTTAGAAAACAATTTCGCTAATAAAAATTGACATACAGAAATAGAATTAAAAAATCAGTTTCGCTATTTCATAATCTCATCTTAAATATTAATGTTTTCAAATTTAAAATTAAATATTCTACAATACATTGTTTTTTTTACTTGATTTATTAGAATAAATATAGTCACTGAAATGTATTATGAAATTTACTATTACAAGATTGGATGTTATAACGTTTTATATAAAAAATATATCCAAATTAAATATTCATCTCGAATTAATTAAAACATTTATATTTAAAATTTTAATAAACTATAAATTGTCCTTTTATATACATAATTTTGTAAATCATATATGTTCATAAAAAAGTGTTATTGTTACCGGATTGGAATTTTAAATGTTTTACATATTTTTTCTTTTTTATTTCATCACAATCATCCAGAAGTATATTTTTTATTAAATGATATACACAATTCAATAAATGAGTACATTCATCTGCACACATACCTTCATATACACTCTCTCATCTGTCACCGGCATTCAATAACACAAATTGTCTATTGATTATTTTGAAATTATTATTTGAGTTGTACTTATGAATATTTGTTTTTATATCACGTCCATGTAAATAATATTAAATGACAATTTATTTGTTTATATTAAATTTATTATATAGGAAAATTTTCGCTACATTGACATAAACACTGCACCGTGTTTTTATTGAATACAACAAATGTAAAAGTAAAAAAAATCATCGAACCATCCTTATAAAAGCTATGAACACGCGACTATACAATTATTTGAATCATTTAAATTGGAATTTAAATGAATTCTAATGATTTAATAAAATTAACGAATTTAATATTGCGTGAAAGTTTCTGACAGGACAATAAAGTACTAACGTAAATACGTATTTCTAACATTCACAATTCCCTTGTCAAATTCTCTTTTGAAATACAATTTAATATTGAACAAATACATACATACATACATACATACATACATACATACATACATACATACATACATACATATATATATATATATATATATATATATGTATAAATAATTTGTATTTCTTATCACCTGTCAAATACTTGATATCTTTTATGTTCAAAATATAAGAAATTTATTAGGAAATTCTGTACTGAATTTTGTTGGAAAGATTAATAAAAATGAAATAATCTAATTTAAAATTATGTATATATGTCTTTAAAATGTTTTTCTTAAGATTTTTCTAATATTTTTTTGTTAAATTTTCATTTAATAATATTAATATAACTATTTATAATTGTTTTGTAGTTGAGGTTTTTATTTTGGATTAATTTTTCGATCAATATATTTTATCTCTTCTATTATAATTTGTTAAATAATCTGAATATTTATTTATAATTTGGGAACTGTAAAAGATTTATTGTTCAAAAGATGATTAATGTTGTTAAAAAATATATATTATAATATATTTATACACATTGCGTGGATAAAGACCTGAAAATTATTTTTATTATATAGTACAAATATTTTGAAATATTTTATTCCAAAAATAATACCATTTATTATAATTAACAGAACGTTGATATTGTATTTAAAAAACATTCACAATTATTTGTATAATCAATACTCTTGTGTATCTTATTTATTATTTGTATTTTTTATATAAACTTATTTATTTTAACGGCTCGTTTCGAATTCATGCAAAATCTGGGGATGACTAATGTTTATGAGTTGAAGTGCTACTTTAATTTCCACTTGCTACAAGGATGGATCGATCGATCAGTTAGTCGATACTCAATTAACATTGGTTTCTGTTGGTAGGCATTTATGAATTGGGTTTTTAATTAAACATTGAATTGCAAAAATTGAAGATTATTTAATATTTTCATTTAGATATAAACACAAGAGTATTCAATTTGATTGAAAATTCTTATCCGTAAATACAATTATTGAAGTTAGAGCTTGAGTGAGTCTCTCTAATTTTATTCTTTTTATATAGATATATAACTAATAAAGCACACACACACACACACACACACATATATATATATATATATATATATATATATATATATATTAGATTATTTGCTTCAGGGAATCGTTTTAAAAGGATAACGTGTACTATTAAGTTGTGTGTATGATCATAAAATAAATGTTATACTTGTCCAATTTTTTTATTTCAAACGAAAGAATTTTAAAATATATTCCTATATTATTATTTGTTTTCTTCAGAAATATTTAAAACGAGATGAGTTTTTTTTATCAAATTAAAACTATAGATAAAAAAACCTTTTACAGAAGAAAATTTGTTATTAATTTTTCATGACTTTGTTAGAAATGTGGGATATATAAATTTCTATAAAAATTGTTTTAGAAATTCATCATTTGCACAATTAATAATGAAGTTTCAATATTGTTTAAATTATTCCAAATGATATTTAGTCTTCGTTTTTGTTCTTTTTCTAAATTTTTACTCTTTTTACAATTAATAATATCAATATAATTAAAATTATATTAATTTTGTTTTAAAAACTGAGTTTGTAATTCTTTAACACGAAATATCAGATTTTGATATTATTTCCAGTATAATAATCCGATATTTCATATTACACGACCTGATAATTCGAAAAAATATCGATTTTATGTATATAACAATAAAATAATTACAAACAACTGACCTGAGACAGAATCCAACGATACGTAGCACGTGCCAATAATCGTCGAAATCTTCCGCGGAGTTTGGATGTAAATGGAACCATAACATGAAAACGTGGTATGGCAGAAAACATGCAATAAAAACTGTAACAGAATTGTAAATGTGCTTTTAGTGATACTCGAAATACAAAACCACATACTGTTTGTGAATGTCTATATAAAACTTTATAAAAGCATTAATTGTTTAGTGAACATTCACATTATATGTAGAATTTGGTGATTTTTTTGTTCAACAACTACCATTTTGGATCGTTTAAATGTGGTTTTAATATCAGATTGCTATTGAAACACGAAACGATTAAAGAGAATATGTTCCTTGGAAATTAAATGTATAGTTTTTGTTCGTTGTTCAATTACAGCGAATTTTAAAAATAGGTTATTTATTTAGTGAGTATTTAAACAGTGCGAATTGTTTCGAATTATTGTACGTAACGAATTAGCAGTAATCTTTTGTGTGTAAATAAAGTAAATTTGTTAATTTTACTTTTTAATTGTTCTTGTCTCGAAAGAGCTTTCGTTTAATTTATTTGTCAAATATTTGTTTTATTCTTTAATTCCTATTTAATATTTTTTTTTAAAATTCTCTTCTGAATATATTTCACAGTAATTGTGAACATTTTATAAGAGTTTCATTGTATATAAAATGAATATTAAATTTTATATTTTTCATATATAAAAATATTTCCAAGTCGATTCAATATAATAAATGCAAATAGGATTAGTTTTTTTTTTTTGATAAATATAATTCAATATTTTATTTTTTCCGAATATAGTGCATGAAAATGGAAATTTACAATTTTTTCAATATTTATTTCTTTTTTGGAAATATGCTTTTGTGGTATCATACAGTTAACGTACAGAACTAATGAAATTACACAATTGTATCAGTTAAGTTTTGAGCTGCACAGCTGATACAGTGAACTCCCTTCGGCGTAATCCAACTGAAACGCTGTTTGCGTTGTATCCATTACTGTTTTTCATGTTGAACGTAACTTTTGGTCTTAATACTCTTAATAAATAAGCGCTTTATGTTTCGTTTAAATCGATAGAATCAGCAAATTTGAAAATTCATTAAAAATTTTTAATCTATATAATTTGGAAACATTTCATAAAATATATTCGAAATAATTTAATCTAATATATGGCATTGACATGATTGATACATTTTCGAGTTATATTTTTTATATTTCTATAGTCGTTTGTTATCCATTTAGCAATTTTAAAATAAAAATTATTTTATGAAAATGGAATCGTTCGATTAAAACATAATTTATTGATATAAAAAAGTCCAAGATCTTTCGCATATCAATCTAATATCGATTATGTATTTAAATCAACTAACTAATCAGTATGCTATTGATTTGTGTCGGCGGTAAGCGGACTATTAAATTGTAGCCAAAACGTATTAAGCTTCGAACCCAATATCAATTAAAACTGTACTATATCTGAAGTTTATATACAGATAATCCTGAGAATACATTTACGTGCGATGTATGTATTTGATATATGTTAACGCACATACACATTCGCACACTATCCGATTTATATGATACATGGGATTGAGAATGGAGTTAAGGTGAAGCGTATAATTGATGTTATCTGTGGTTACACCATTAACAGATTCAATAGACGTCTGTTATCAGACAATCGAAGTGAACGAGATCTTATCAAATTGGGACCATACGTGGTAATTGAATAATAATATAAATATTTATTAATAAATACACACACATGTATGTGTGTGCTATGAATAGATGGATAAAATTGATTTTGTAAACAGTTTCTGATTAATTTTTTATAAAAAAAATATTTTACATTAAAATATGGATTTAAATGTAAAGACGATATTAAAATTTTATATTTTAGTAGCTTTTTTTTCGTTTTCTTTGTGAATAAACACAAATAATAATAATGTTCATCGAAACGATTCCAAATGATTGTTTAAATTTTTTTTCACAAACGACTCTCTTATCGCTCTTTCCTTTTATATTCTTAAACATACTCTCGTTATAGTACAATATATAGAGTTGTATTGAAAACGAATCGACATAATAAATTGATATAAATAGTTTGCGTTACTCACTGACAACGAAGACTAAAACCATCCTTGCTACGTGTCTACGTGCTCGTGCTTGTGCTCGACTTTGCGGTGCACAAGCTGAACGCTCGCCGGGCATATCACGAGCGCTGGCGTGAAGTCGATACGCCATCAGTATGTAAAAACAGGCGATCACGCAAAGTGGTACGAAATAATAGATCAGAGCTTTGGCAATCACATTGTACTTCTTGTACGGATTCGTGCCGTCCTTATTATCTGAAAACGTTTAAAATCTATGCACTTTCTTCCTACCTACAGTATTTATTTGAAATATATCTTTTCTTTTATATATATTTTTATAAAACCATAATATTAATATATTATCTTTAATGGTATTTACCTGGCGGAAATGGTGTACAGAAATGTATGCTGTTATTTACATCGATGGAATATTCTTGTACGTTTGAAATTACAGCAGCTGGTAAAGCGCATAAAGTTGCCAAAACCCAAATGAAAATTGCACTCATCACTGTAAATGGTTTCGTCTGTATGAAACAAAATAAAAAGAAAAATTAATTGTTTTTTTTAAAATATTCTTGATAATTTTCATGAGAAAATTGTACTTATGTTCTACATAAAATTGATGAAAGATGCTCTATTAAATTGTTTAAAATTAATTTGTTTCAAGAAAATATTTTATTGATAAATATACATCAACTAATATTCAACTTTTATCTAAATATCTATTTAAGACATTACGAAAATTATAACGGTTAGATTTTAAGGTTTATATTTTTTTATGTTTATTTTTGAAAAAAATCTTTACATTTTCTTGCACATATATATATATTAATGTGTAGATAAATTTATTAAATTCTACATTTCATTAAATTCACTTGATGCTCTATGTATCAAATATTAATGAAATTATATTTTATACTACAATAGAATTTACCTAATCAAATACTATTAATGTCAAATTCTAAGTGACGAGCATTTCATTTCCTTTGATTAATGTTTATACAATTAGTGTAAGAAACAGATTTGTGTAGGATAGGGCAATTTGTCCAATTAACTTGTTTAACGTTATTTTATAAATGTCTTGCTTCAAATTGAAATAGATTTATATTTTATTAATTAATGTAAGAGATAATTATGTGCTTATATTTGTCTACAAACCTATATATATATATATATATATATATATATATATATATATATATACTGTTTTCTTGGAATTTTAAAAATCACTAATTATAATACGAGAAAAAAATAAATAAAAATATATTTGTACAGTAATACTATTTTTTGTGAATTTGTAAACTAATACATTTATAAATAAATGTTTGAGATTGTTAGAATATCCTAAATAACAATTTATATTTAAATTGTAAATAAAAGTTTTCGAAAGAAGTTTATTTATAAGATATGAAAAGATTTCTTAGAAATTTTTAATTATATAAAGTTTATTTGAATTTGTACAAAGATAGTTAATGTATGATAATTTTTCAAGTAAAATTTAACTAATTAGTAAAAGTATTTTATAAAATTATATACTTAAACTTATTTATTTGTGTGTGTGTGTGTTTGTAAATGTGTGTGTACAGGAAAACGTTAATAGAAAATATGTAATAAATCTTATACAGATTTATTTTCTTCAGAATAAATCTCTATTTTAAATTTAATACCATATTTAAAAATATACTTTGATTTTTTTTTGTTAAATACATCATTAACGAGTGATTTATATTTAAATATCATTTATTCGTATATTATCGCTTTTTATATATAAGAAATTTCAATTTCTGTAATTGTTTATATTTTTATCTCTATCAAAACATTTTATCTAAATTGAAATATCCAGAAATATTAGAATTATTATAATTGATATAACTAAACGAAATTAAAAATTAATGTAAGAAATGTAACAATAAAATTGTATTTTGAAATTCTGCAGTTGTTAGTGAATTTTATATATATAATAAAAATAATGATTGTATATGTCAGTGTTACTGCAGATAGCTAGTTATTAACGTATATATGTATGTGTATAAGTGAGTAAATTAAAAATAATTGGTTTTCATTCAATAGCACAGTTTAAGTGTTTGAATTTCAAATAATACACGTGAAATGTTCAAAAAATGTTATTTAAAATTTTCAATTACATCGATGGTATATTTTTTCGTCAATCATCTGATTGAAATGAATCGAAACGAATATAATATATTGTACAACTAAGTAAAATATATTTTTATCGATAAATTGGAAAGGAAACGATTGGTAGTTATACTCGTACAAATGTTCCCTATAGAAAATTATTATTTGTATATGTATATATATTTCCATAAAATCAGAAATTATGTTATTCCGTTCATTCGTCGAGACGACTACTTTTAACAGAATATGAATATAAATATTCATTTCATACATATGCACACATATAATATTTATTGTAGATATTATTTCGTATGAATAAAATATCATATAAATATATACTGAATGTCAGTTATGTAAAGCTTAAGTAATAAGTATAAAGCAATTACCTGTAATCTCCTCAAGGGATTGACTATAGCACAATACCGTTCTGCAGAGAGAGCTGTCAGAGTAAATACACTGACTCCAATGCTTACATCTTTAACACTCTCTGAGAGCTTACAGACGACTTCTCCCCATGGCCAGGATTCTAGTGTATAAACGGTTGCAATAAACGGTACACATGTAACAATAACTAGCAAATCTGCTAAAGCTAACGAAAAGATGTATCTGAAATGATTTAAAAACGAACATGTGATAGATATTCGAAGTTCTGATATCGTTCTATATTTTAACGAATCGAATTATTTGATTTCGACGTTTTCAAATTACAAGTAAATCAGAAAAATGATCAGAAATTGATTTTAGTGAAATAATCGATTTATGATTTTTTAAATGTTTAATTTTTGAATTCAACCAATGACGTTATCGAAAATACAAAATACTGAATTATGTTATTAGCCATTGACTGAATTAAAAAAAAAGAAAACTAATTCTTTCGATGCAAACATTAATTTATTCATAGAAATATTTAGAAGAAACTATGTGATAAAATTTTAATTTTATTTTTTGATGAGACAGATTTTTTTAATTTGTATAAGGGTAGAGAAAAATGATAAAATATATTTTTTCTGTTATTGAAACAATATTTTCTACTAACAAATTGTTAGTTTTCCTGAAAAATAGTAATTTTCTATTAATTTAATCGATTTCTATTAAAAAACATCTATTTATAATGAATTTAAATTTTTCTTTCGTCTCAAAAAAATTACGACCCTACAATATCAAAAATCAATAGTTTCGAAAATTGATTTTTTATTCTTAAATCAAAGTTCGACCTTAAAATAATACGAGTCAGCGATTAAAGTCAATCTTAATCTTTTTCAAACAAACTTTCTTTATTAACGATATATCCTCAGAACAGAATTATATATATAACCATCGTCAACTGAAACGAATATTTGAAATATTTATATTGTTGCAATACTCACGTGTTCGGAATGTTTCTCATATTCGGATGTCTTAAGAATACGATGACCAGTGTACCGTTACCGAGTACACCGACTACGTATATGATGAAGAATACAACTGGTATAATGTACGTCTCTGGTCGATCTTCGTAGGGCGTATATTGACTCTCGATGTCGTCACCTTTTTCGGAAATATTGTCATTCCTCGACGTTACATTATTGGTTCCTAATGGTGGTGCCAACAGAAATGTTGTCGTCGGTTCTAGCAATCTCAACAATTGACCAGTCGAATTGTGTGTTGAAATGTTTTCTATGTCGGTATTCATTTTTGCTATCGTTATTGTATTGATTGATGTTTTCTAAAAAGAACGTTGAAAAAATGTTAATTATTTTACAATAAATGCATTTTTTTAAAATATACCTATTTACTTACAATCTTATATATATATATATTGATAGATAATATATAAGGAAATTTAATTAAATGATATTCAATTATTAAAAAGTTAATGATTACAAAACGTTACGTTTAAATTATTTATAAAAAATATTCAGATTGCTGTTTTTTTTTCTAAACACGAAAGTATTGTAGTTCCAATATCGATTTTTATTTATGGCCAAAGTTTATATATTTTTTCATTTAAATAACGGAAGTATACAAAAACCAAGTTTTTCGTCACGGTTTCTTTGCTGTATATTTTTTATGTGGAATATCAGAAAAGATTATGGAAATCTCATACGTTTACCAAATCTATACATATGAGAAATCAAACTTGAAGAAAATTAATAATAGCGAAACTTTTCACAAACAGTATTTATGTGAATATGTTGATATCGAAATTTTATCAAATGTATATTTAGATAGATAGATATGTATACACGCATGTATGTATGTATGCATAAAAATTAATAGAAATATACGAAAAAAGTTAGAAGAAAATGGAATATTTTCAGACTGTATAAAATTTTAATTAACCCCAACACTCTTAACAGCACATTTTTTTATTATAACTGCAAACTTTCCTCGTAAAAAGTTATCGAGAACATCTAAGTAGAGTTGAAATGTAATTATAGTAAACATTTTAATTTCATATATAGTATAAATTTAAAATAATAAATTAGTAATTATCAAAAATAGAAGTGCATTATAAATATAAAATGTTATGTGGATTTTTGCTCTTTATTTTCATTTCAAATGAATATAAATTATTTTTGTTAGTAAATGTAACTAAATTGCTTATTGTATTTTTTGAATTTTATTTCAAATGAATAGTTGCATTTTACAATATTAATATATTAATATTCATTTAGTTTTTCAAGAAAGAAAAAAAATGTAATTTACTACGAAGCTTTTCAACCATTGTATATATTGCTAATACATATATAATATGTAAACTCGTGTGGATTTGTTGTGTATATGTAATAAATTATGTATACAATCGAACTAGTAATTAAATTCCGACGGTATCTTGTTGACTTTAAAGTAATTATCTTTGTCGATACTCTTAGATACAATTCTCGATCATTATAGCTCTCTTCATTATTAGTCTATCGCATATTTGCCAATTATGTGGCCCGTCTTCGTGAAATTTGTACGTCGTCTCAACATAATTAGCATCGTTTCATTTGAAACTGAATTGTTGTTCTTAACAGTCGAGTGTAATATAGATTTTCTTTCGTCAATAATACAAACAAAACTTAGTAATTAGACGTAGCTCGATTCATTTTATTAATTAAAAACGTGTTCAACTTTTCTGTTTCACACTGACCTCAATATATCATTTACATTGTGTTTCATATAAACGGAATGGAAAAGTTTTCTTACACAGCACTTTAGTTCCTTTGTAATATCATTTTGATTAATTTGGTAATGTTGATAGATTATATATATATATATATATATATATATATATATATATATATATAAATGAGTGTTTGTGTAGGAATGAATGAAAGTTGCTCTTTTATTCTCTTGATCTATATGAAATTGGATACCTCTTCAATTATATGTATAAACATACATACACAAATATATATATATATATATATATATATATATATATATATATATATATATATATATATATATATATATATATATATATATATATATATATATATATATATATATATATATGAATTAATATATGTATCGGAGTATTTATATATCGAAATTACAAAATAAATTATAGGTATTTTATATAAAGTTTGAGTTGATATAAATTTAAAAGATAAATTGAATTATGATTTTTAATTATTTTTTTTAATCCACCATAAATTTCACATACAAATGTTTACATACTATTCATTGCATTGTAGTCTCTACATTAATTAGGCTTATATTTTATATTAAAATATTTTCATTTTAATGAAAAAAGAAACTTATAATTGGCTTTGATCTTAACGATATTATAAATTATCTAAATTAAAAATACTATAAGAAATATCTTATAAATATATATATATATATATATATATATATATATATATATATATATATATACATGTCATGGATAACACAAAATGTCATTAATTTGTTAAATTTACTGTCTGTATTTTTGGAAATACTTTTATCTTTCTATTACTTTATTATTTTCTAGTATAATATTTTATGTCGATCACAATGATATGATCAAAGGGAAAACTTCATTTGAAACATTATTTTATTACATGGACAGATATAAATTATATATCTACATATATATATATATATATATATATATATGTATATATATATATATATATATGTGGGTATATACTTATTATTACAAACATTGTTCTGAAATATCATATAAAACAAATATAATAAAAAATAGCCCTATAAAAACGTAATAGGGAAAATAAGCCGACGATTTTTCGTTAGTGTGTGAAGTTGATTTACGGTTGTATGTTTTTTTTTTTATAAAAGTAAATCCATAAAAAATGTCGATTTTTATAAACAGCAATAATTTATCGTATCTATGGTGAAAATATGTCGGGTTTGAGAAGGAAAATACATTTTTTTTGCCTCTTTTATGAAATAAATATTTATGTAGATGCTTACAAATATCCATGCATGTATACGTACATACATACATTAACGCCTACATTGAATTTCGAATGATGCTTTTGCACTAATTAAACTCTTGTCGCATAAAATATTTACATAACAGATTGCACACACACATACAGATATATATATATATATATATATATATATATATATATATAAATAAATTTGATGGATTTGTTTTTTGAAGATCTTTTTTTAGAAATAAAATAAATATTTTTATTATTTTGTTCATATTAAGTGAGATTTATTGCTATTACTATTTATTATAATATACACAGTTCAAACTATTACAATAAAAGGTCAGTGATAAATAAATAATTTCCTGTAATTATTTTTTTTTTGTTTGATTCGACAATATTTTAAAGGATAAATTATTTAAGAGATTTATTTTAAAAGAACCAGTGTAAGATTTTTCGAGTACATGTAATTTGAAACACGTGTGGTGTTTGATGATGTATGGTTTTTATATGCAAATATTGAACCGGATTTGACCTGGAGTGTAAATTCATATTTTCATGATACACATATATTTATTATGTTTCTTATTTGAGTATTATAAACAAATTTTTCTCATAATAGTAATTATGAGATATACTTTTTATGAAAGATCTGAATGAACAATAAATAAAAAATAAAACTAAACATCTGGTTTTTATCGTCATGATATAAATGTCGGTATAAATGAATTTTACTCTAATTTTCATGACATTATAGTCATAAAATTAACGATTTATTTACATTTTATATATATACAAAACAAAATGTCCCATTCTTAACGTGATATTACTGTTGACTGTTGCATTTAATTCTATTTGTTAAGACCAGATTCAATGTTTTCATTTACTTGACTTGTTTGAGACTTGACTTGTTTATATTTGAACATTACAAACGAAAACAGTTTGAGAATATCTAAAAACGATACAAATATTAAAATCTCTCACAATAGACTGGAATAAACATGATGAGAAGATCTTTTTTACAATTCAATTATTTAAAAATTAATTTATCTTGTTTTGTATATAATAAAATACAAAATTTATAATTTTCTATTCACTGTCTAATGATTTTATTTCCAAATTAACATTTAAACAAATTTTGTTATTTATTAATATTTTAAATTATTTTTTTATTTCTTGCAATTTATTTAACTATTTATTAATATATATATATATAATGTTATCATAGTTAGATTTTTATTAAAAATAAGTGAACAAAGTAAATAAATTTCTTTTTACATGCAACACGAGATTGATACTATATCGTATGAAGTGTAAAATTCATTTTTGCGTATAAAAAAATGATAATATATACACGTTATTCCACTCAATATATTTCAAGCTTTGTTACGTCCATTGTAATCATTTTCCGACGCATAAATTTCAATCTGTTCAACGTTCAGACTGAATTTGAATTCGCACCTTGAGAATATTTTACAAATTTTTAAATTATATCCACATACAAATATGTATATTTGTGTGCGTGAGATGATTTAGATAGTCAGTTATGTGACTTTTTCCACTCGTTTGTTCTGTGTAGTGTTTTTCATTTTCATTTTTGCTTCATAATATCCAAATGGGAATTCTATCTATAGTATTTTGTAAATCGACAATTAGGTACAGTTATCAAATTTGATATATTGCTAAATAATATAAAGTTAATGTCAGTTTTCTTTTTAAATGATCTCTAATCAATTTATCTATCTATCTATCTATCTATCTATCTATATATATATATATATATATATATATATATATATATATATATATATATATTGCAACTTTTTTTGCTTATAAGAAAATTAATTTAAGTAATTATTTTATATAAATAATATCTAAATATAATTATTGTAATGTCTATTCAAGCTTTAATAAATTATCAAATTTCATATTGATTGGAGTATTCTTTAAAAAAATATATACCAGTATGTTTATTAGCAATTTTTCTTATAGCCATTCATTATTTTTTTATTCTAAATGATCAAAGAAAATAAAAATGTTATATTTAGATTTGTTCTTGTTACTTTCCACCTTCTATATAATTATTGAAATTATTTTAATTAGGTGTTTTTACAATGTAGATTTTGTATATTGTGTTAATAATAATAATTATTATAATATTCATATATTTTTGTTCTGAGAGAATGTTTTAAATTATACATTAATATTGTTAGGTTTAATTTGTTTGTTTTAAAATAATATAAATTATATATAATTTTTTATTAAATATATTATGTATAATTATTAAAAAAAATCGAAAAAACTTCATACGTTATCAAAGATTTTATAATTTACGAAAAAATAAATATATTAAATTATCTATATTTTAAGATTTGAAAAATTGTTTCAGTGAATATATTTTTGTCTTCTTAAAAAATTGACAGTATTTAAAATAAATTTATATCGGCAGTCACTGTATACTTTTTTGTTTCAGAAAGAATTATATTGAAAAACAATTTTATAAGAACACAAAGTAATATTTCTTTAACAAATATATATATAAATAAATAAAATACCTAGCTTGAATACTTTGTCAAAAACATGATCATGTTTACAAGTGTTAGAATATAAAACAACTGTCAAATACAATTTTTCAATAAACCTTAGTTTTATATATATATATATATTTGTATGTATACGTATACATATTTATACAAGACATACGATATGTGTTATATATGACTTAGGAAAAAAACATTGGCAATGCCAGTCGGTTTTGAGTGCGTCGTGACATTCTCGTATCTGAAACTGCGTTACTACAATCTCGATATAAGAAAGAAAGGCGTCATAATATTGAGAAAAAATCGTTTTTCATGCACGCGGTCGACGTCGTAACAACATACCAAGGGGTTAGGCTCTAAAACTAACATGACGGAATCGTAATACTGCATCTCTGGTGGCACAGCCGACCATATGTCAGCTCTGTCACATCTAGGGCGTGTTTGCGTGCTTGTAGTTCGTATTTCATATATCGATATCAGACAAGACCAATCATCTACGATAACGAAAACATATGCGATGGTTATACGTGAACTGAGACAAAAATTGAGGTTTTGACGCCATTAAATTTTCATATCTGTATGAGCATATACGTATGTATGTACGGAAATTCTTTTCATCTTAATAAAAAAGTACATTTTCGAAATTCATATTACTGTAAATCAAATCGAATATGAATAACTCAAAAGATCATAACATTTTTTCACGATTCTATTTTTATTAATAAAATATTTAATATCTTAAAATTTGAAAATATAATCGATTTTTTATAATTGTTTAAACATTCTCAAAAATAACAATCATCTCTTCGAGTCCACGTCTCTTTATAATCAAAATTAAAATAAAGAAATAAATAAAATTCGAATTCAATTTTATATTCAATTCTATAAATGGAAATAATTAAATATAGATTATGTTTAATGTTCTATTCTAAAATTTTATTTGATTTAATAATCGATTGGAAATATTTTATCACGCAGATTAATTCCAAAAATCAGTGTTTACATTTTTCATTAGAATTAATTATTTTAAAGAATAACACATAAGTATACTTTTCAATTTTTTTTTTATTGTTAAATATTATTTCACTGCGTTGACAGTTTCAAACCATTTACAATAGAAAATAAAATTAAGAAAAATGTATACGTTATTTCATTGTTCACATAATTTCTATTGAATAAAATATTTCGTGCAAATAATACCTTTTTTAAAAGAATAAAAATAATTATTTATATAATTAAACACCGATATCTCTTTATTCCGATAATTGTTCACAATTGTACAAAATTTGTCGTGTGATTAGTAATACTAGTTTCGTTCAGTAAATATAATACAGATAAGATTTTCACGAAACTCGTTCAAACAAGATTGTGTTAATTATTCGGTACTCGTCAGTGTCTTGAAACAGACGAAACTTCTAACGAATTTCTTTTAATTAGTTCCGACTAGAAACGATACGAATGTTTTAAATAACAAATATATATTTAAAACGAAAAGTTCAGATATATATTTTTTAACAATCTTTTTATAACTTCAAGACTTTCGAAAAGTAATAAATGGTATAAATTAAGAGCGACGACGAAGTTATTTCGAACGGTAATAACATTTCTCGACGTGTTTCTAATTAGTTTTCGTAATAAAATGAACGAAAAACTTATTATAATACATATATGCAAACTATTTAATATACTTTAATCATTTTCATGGAAATCAAATTAAGCCGGGCTTTACACAAACGAACAACAACCGGACTTGACTTCGTTCATTTTTCATATATAATAACGTTACAACGATGACAGATACCAGTGAAGGTGAAAAGTAACATGTTTTTCCTTTTATAATCTTGCAATTCCTTGAACTGACACCTCGTAACAGTTAGTCGAAAACGACACTGAAAAAGAGTTACTTTACATGGAAATAGATTCAGTTATTTTACATAGTCATATTGAAATGTTCACCGACTAAAGTAAACAATCCGATATATTGTATAACTGAATACCGCAGAGGGTGACGAATGAACTTTAGGTATACAGATGATTCTATTTTTGGTCTATAATGATCGTCTAAAATCTCTCTTTTTTCCGTTTGCTCATCAAACAGTCTGTAGATTTATATATTCTTTTATAAGTACAAAGGGCGTGTGTAACGAAAGTCAAGAGTTTGCTTTTAAGGTGCGATCCGTATGAAAGTAATCGAACAGTTATAAACTGCAACATCTGTATATTACGTTTAAATTTTCATTTTAAAAAATCACACAGCCATAATTTACTTTTTATGAAAATAATCAACAGTTGTTCATTGTTTACTTTGACTTGATTTTATGTTCATAAATTGAAGATGCTATTATGGAAAAGTGCATAAGCGGATTAGTGTAAATATTTGACGAGAAGTGTAACAACGAGGAGAAAAAAAATGTATCTTTTTTCAGAGAAGAGAAATCGTTAATTAGTTTTTTAATAAAGCAATCATTCTACAACTTGAAAGATTTATGTTTAATTAAAAAAAATGATTTTAATTTTATAATTTCTAAATTTCAATAAAAATAATTATAATAATTTTCTTAGCCTAATTTTAATACAAAAGTTAAATTTCACAAAACATAGAATATTAAAAAAGAAGATCTATATAAATGAAACAGTATTACAGTGACATGTAAAATTAAAATATTTTTTTTTAAAAAAGACATTATATATGATTGTATATGCGAATAAATATTATTAAAATTTGAAATTGTTGAAACATTTTCAAATTTTTGACATAAGTAGGGTATCTTAAGATTTTAAATAATAATTTGTATACGAAAATTTTAGAGTAGAGTTTATTTTCTTTTTGTTGTTAATCCCTCCTTAAAAACACACACACACACAATTAAAATTATCTAAATATATATACGTATCAACAATGCACACGCCAATTTACGTGTAGAAAAAAAAGCGAAACACGTAGAAAGTTCAGCATACTTGAAAGAGCTTTAAAAACAGGCACACTTTCGCCACTTCATTTCCCCAAACACCGCATTGTATCAACGCTGTCTGACTGTCTAAAGCATATTAAAGAGAATGAAAGAAGAACGAAAAGGAAAATGAAGGGTAATTCTCTTGTCTTTTGAAATGAGAACTGTCCTCGTCACGAAGCAGAGACAAGGGACTTGAAGGAAAAATACTTGATTTCCACTTAGATACACCGCTGCAGTTTTATCTTATTGTTTTGTGTCGAGCGAGGCATAACGTTTTACATTATTACGATTTTATGTTTTATTCTGTTATTTTTATTTAAATATCTGATGATATTTACGCGTGAAGATTGTTACTAAATACAATATTACAAACAAACACACACACACACATATATATATATATATATAATAAGATTTAAGTATTTTCATTCTGATAATTTTCTTTGTACGACAAAAATAAAATATATATTTTTATGTATAATTGTTTTATATTTATCGCACTTGAATTAATATCACATTTAATTCTTTATAAATAAATACATAAAACTACGTTATATACATATATAATTAATTAAAGATATATATTTTAGTGTTTGTAAATTAATTATCGTTTAGAATAACTATTTTAGAAACACTTCGATCGAACGATATCTTGAAATCCTCTGAAGTCAAATGACGCATTCATCTGAAATTATTCAATGCTAATCAAATAACAGTCCAAGATAACTAATAATAGATGTTACTTATAGATTAAGGAAATTTGAGGTTATTGTGTATATATATAAATATCGGAATTAATTATTATTATAATTAACGACTAAATTGATTAACTTTATATACATAAATGTTGAAAGTAAATGAATTCTATTTTTTAAAAGAAAAAATATTATATATTAATATAAAATATATTTGCGTATATTTTATTACAGTAAATTATAAAATATTTCATTATAAATATGTCTTCGCAATTTAGTTTGCAATATATTTTTATTTAAGAAGCATATATAAAAAAATACGTTTTTGAAATATTTTTTTAATTTAAAATTACGAGTGTTTTAAATTATAATATTCTATTTTTTTATTAATACATGCAAATAATTGTTTAATAATAATGGTGATTGTAATTTTAACTCATCAAAATATTTCATTCCGTTATTTTTTCATTGATATTAAAATGTCTTACGGAATGTGATATTAAAAATAACAACACAATTGCGATCAGTAAAAATTTATATATATATATATATATAATTTTAATATTGTTGATAGATATTTTTCATTATTCTAAAATAAACCACCACTCAAATTACTAGCCCATGATGAAACGTTACGAAAGACGATAGAATAGCCAGGGGATTTTGCGACCGTTTGTAATGAAAGTTTATGAAGTGAAAATGACAGATGGGACCAACTCGACGTCTATATTTTCCGTTTGAGATCATTACCAAATATTTGCATGCAACTTAACTCAAATATTTGTTTCGTAATATGAAAAATCGTTTTCATCATAATCCGTATTTCATTCGGAGGTCATCGTACAATGTGTCGCCAAAAACAGGGATATTCCAACCTTTGTACACACTTCACGTATATATGTATATGTACAATATATTCTAATTATTAATTATTATTATTAAAATTGTTATTCTTGTTCTCGTTTTAAGTTTAGAAATGTTCGTCTGTGGTCTAAAGTTGAATGTTTATGAAGTAATGAAATATATTAATGTTAAAGTGTACTCTTGTGTATAAATATGAATATATATATATATATATATATATATATATATATATATATATATATATATATAAAGTATAAAACTTCTACGAAATGAAATTAAAAATATATGTAATTTTAACTTGTGTGTATTTCTTGAAAATTAAATTTAAAAAAATATAAAATACGAGACTGTAAAAAAATATCAGATATTTAAAATAATAGAAGGAACGTTCAATTTACAATTTCTTGTACAAGATTCTTTAGAGATTCGTTTTTATCTGTAGTCATAAAAATACTTGAATATGTTTACCCTTTTTGACCTTTGTTCCAGAAAAACTACAATACATAAACTTATCTATAGTCGAAATAATCGTCGAATGGCGGCTGACTATATGCATTTTTCGAATGAGATGTTGACGATTACTATGAAGGTATGTCCACTATTACATATTTTTTATTATGACTTGAAAAAGAATTAATATTTTTCATATAATTAGTTTAAGAAAAGTATCAACTTTTTTATATTTTTTATTTTTGTTCATTTCTGTGCCTATATGTTTAAATTGTAGAAAACGTCATAATTTATTTAATTAAATTATTTTTTTATTATGCAAATTATATATATAATATCTTTTTAAAATTTTTGATATATAAACTTTTAAAAAATATTAAAAGATTTATTTTTTAAACAGCAAATAAAATACGTGATCTTAATTATTTTTAGAATAACATTGATTAAAAATAAGTAATGCATTATTAAATAACCTGTTTTCTTTTCTTGCGTACAGTATTATATTTTTAGAAATCGAAATCTTTAGAAATATCTTATTACTCAAGTATAATAAATCTCCCAAGAAATGATATAAGACAATAAATATATCATTTTTCATATATATATATTATCTTATTAATTTGTACATAGATTTGTGACATAAATTATATAATAGAATTTATATTTACTACGAAAGCTAAACGAAGTCGACAGCTGATCGATCGTATTAAATACAATGTTCATAAATATATTTCAAGAAAATATAATCTCCTTAAAAGAATATACTTGAGATAACAATTTCGTTTCTATTGTAGATGAATTCTATGCTCTCATCACATTTCCACCAAAATTTAATATTGCAAGATAATAAGTGGATAAATATTATATATATATATATATATATATATATATATATATATAAAGAGAGAGAGAGAGAGAGAAAGATGTGTGTGTATATGTGTGTATTAATTTTTTCTGTTACATCAAACAAAGATAATAAAGAAATTCGTAAATAAATAAATTTTAATTAAAAATTGATCTATTTTAATTTGAACAGATAATATAAATTTCGATGTAATTTTAATACTGAGTACATATTGTTCAAAAATGTCAAATGTAACATGAGGTTGTTAAGCAATTGATTATTTTTTTATAGAACAATTTATTTTAACATATGAATACTTATTAAATATTTCTAGATGTAGTTCAAATATATAAATTAAAAATAATATAAGAAATATTAAGAAAATGTTATAAATATTTTTCAAAACGGTATCAATACTTCTTTCATCAACTACAAGTATTGTGATTTGATTCAATATTGTAATTTCCATTTTCAGTGATGACATTTAATCTAAAGACCATAAATCTGTAGTTAACTAAAATGTCTTATAAAGAAAGTTACAGTATCGAATATATCAATTACTGATTAATATCTGTTACAATTCGATTAAAATGATTTTATTATCTTCACTATTTGTTGGATATTTTATAATAGTTTAAAAATGAAAACAATATTTTATTTCAAATTAATTCCTATTACTTTTATTTCATTATAAATATTGGATTTGTAAAGTAGAATTATAAAAATGTTCCCCGAATATTTCATAATTTGAATAGAGATTATGTTTCATAAACATTTTTCAATCGAATGCCCGAATACGAATTTTCAAAATAGCATATGACTATATAGAACGTATTATTTCTTAGTCTTCTTGCAAAAACCAATCTATTTATAAACTGATGTGAAAATTGAAATTTATTAAATATTAAGAAAATAATATACCAATATTTTGTAAAATCCATTTATAATGATTAGTGCTATCATTAATCTTATAAATGTTTAGGAATAATCGACTGACGATTGAAATCCTAACGATGTGTAAAATAACCTGTTGTCGATAAATCGTTTAATTTAAGTATAGCATAATCTCGTTTATATGTGTATATATATATATATATAATTTTCAATTATTTTTCACTGTGTGTGCACAATAAGTTAATAAGTTTTAAATAAAATAGTATAGAATTATAGTTGATAAAGAAAATGATTTTATGCATTTTTCCCTATCTAAGATATTTTCGATATTTATATTTCAATTTAAAAAATATATTTATGAAAATTATATACACATTCTTTATGAAAGTTCAAATGTTAAAAATGAAAAAGAGTATTGTAAAGTATTCAAATAAAATATTTTTAAATTGATGTTAATTAATAAAATGAAAAATAATTAATAGAAATAAAATTAACTTCATTCGAATATGATTACATTTTTATCAGCTATACATTTATTCCAACCTAATCAGATTTATTTTTTGAAATTAAATTAAATTTATTTTTCAATATCTAATACAAATCTTTATAATTATTTGATGTTTTTTTAAAAAAATCAAATCTAATCAGGTCTTTAGATAAATAAAGATAAAAATTATGAAAATAAACAAGACACAATTGAGTATTTTAAATTTATCAGGGTTAATTTTCTCTGTATTCTCTTTGAAAAAGCACCCGTTTGTGTTCACTACATTCTACAATTTATTTTCTAGAAAAGGCTTGTTACTTTATATTTATTTACAGAGATAGACTATTCGAGTAAATAGCATGTGATTAATGTATCACGAGTTTCAATTTCAATTTAATATGAATACATATACGTGATTAGATATCATAAATTTTTCATCATATATTTTTCAATTGAATTGTTTTACGATAATCAAAACTCATTGAATATTATTTTTAAAATATGTTACTGTATACAACAATATATTTTAAAAATTATATTCAATAAGTTTTGATTATCGTAAAACAATTTAAATAAATATATATATGGATATATATGACAGGCAAAAATTTAAAAATATGAAAGATGATACTCGATTTTATTTATATATAAAAACGATTTCAATATAACACTTTTATCTGCTTGTTTAGAATTCGACTAATAGCAATATTTTTTTTATAAACAATTTTCTATCACAGTTAGTTAACAAAATTAAATAAAATAAATCTTTTACTTTTCTGTTTTGTCATTTTGTAACGATTCTTCGTTCTCCATAAAAATTTTAAGAAATACTTTGAAAATGTTATGATCGTTTTAATAAGATTATTATTAGTGCGAATTAATTAATTTTCAATAATACCTCAAAGGAAATTATTTAAAAGAAATGTTTGCTTTAAACAAACATGTAAAATTTTATCACAAAAAGTATATGAAAAATTAACAATTTCATATATTGTTTTCATGTATGTATGTATTTAGAAAAGTTTTCATTTTCATTCAAAGTTCATTCTACTATTTTCTTTTTATGTACAAACTTTTATATTAGTATTTCGATTCGTATTTGACAAATATTCTTAGTTAAATGTAAACAAAAAAAAGATGAAAATATTGAAATGAATTTTTTAAAACTTTTATTCTATATTGTTATATGACTTCAGTGTTCATATTTCAAAGTATAAAAAATATAATACATATATATATATACACACACACAAATATCTTTTTATATAACAATTGTTCAACTTTCCACAAAATGTTCGACATATAAAAACAAACACTGGAGTTGAAAGTATGTGTGCATGATTTTTCGTTGCGTTGAAATATTCAACTTGGAAATATTAAAACTTACTAAAGTGATATTCTCTTATGTTGCATAATTAAACTTGAAAGTTTTTTATCTATTACAAAAAGATCGTATAGTCAACAAAAGTTCCACAGACGTTCCATTATGAAAGGTGAACTTTGAATATTTGTTATGAAGTGAAATCTTTTCGACATTTATTCGAGAATTGTGCTTCGCATTGTGAGTCCGTCTAATGCACAAACGAGAATAATTTCGTTATCATCTTCAGTGTCGAGTAAACTAATAAAGGAAATGATGACTTTATCACAAACAAAACGTGATTGTATTACTAAATATTTCTACAGTTTATGGCTCACGATTAAAAGAAATAACATCCTTCATATCTAAACTGTTGTAAATTTAAATAAAAATATTATTCGATTTGGATTATTGGAATTATATTTTGATAAGATAGAAAATTAAATAACCAACTTGAAATAATTTATTAATATGTAGAAATAAGCGAATTAATAGTTGAGTGATTGGTTCTTTCTCTAACTATTTGGATATTAAATAAACTATGTTACTTTTTTTAAATTTTTTATATTAAAATTTGATATTCGATGCACTTTATTACTACAAAAAAATATTCCAATATATGATAATTTTTATAAACATTTAATTGTAGTTAAGTGATTTCATTTTAGAGTTTCATTATAAAAAAAAACGTTATTAGATTAAAAGGTTTGATATACATCTATTAATATATAATTGGATTTATGTTGAATATTATATGAGAGTTTGTGAAATCTTCGGCACGTTGTACAGTATTAATTAATTAACGAAATTGGTTGTAGCTGCAGACCATATTTTACAACATTATTAGATCGTATGTATTATTTATTACATTGTACTACTTTGTATTATCCTATGTATTACATGATTTGAAATTGTAATTACTTTGTTCATCGTTTAACAATATTCTTCGTCTTCTTTTCAACAAATCCTACATTATCTGTTATATGTAAATTGTCGACCTCGATCTCTAATACACAACTAGAGATCATTAATGAGATCCACTTACATATTTAAATTTTAAAACTTTTTCACGCCTCGTTTCAAAACTTTTTTCATTGTGAAAAATATGTTAATTTTCGGTTTTCAACAAACACGATTGTCTGTAATTTTTTGTTTATACATTTAAGAATATTCTAATAGGATCTAATTTCATAAATATTTTTTCCATAATTTTATATATTTTTTAATTACTAATATTAAAAATGTTATCAGTGTAAGTAGACATATATGTATATTGATATTTTTGAATACATTGAAATATTTCTCATTCTAGTAAAATGTCTTGTACTTTTCTTATTACACAAATCTTTTATCAATTATTTATTGAAACAGCAAATACATATGGAAGAAAATAAATTATTTTCATTATTTATGTTTGTGAATTTTTTCTTGTATCATTTTAAATGATTTATTGAATATCACATTTAATATACGTGTGTCAAAGTCAGAGACTAATTCCTTAATATGAAAATACATATTAGTGATTTTTTTGTAAAAAAATAATAGAATTTGTTATATACATATATATATATATATATATATATATATAATATGATTTAATATTGTGGAAATAAACCGAAATAGATTTACATAAAATATAAAACACCAAATATGTGTCTCGATTGTCATTCGTTGATAATAAAAAACTTCATACAAAAGAAAAAAAAGTTTATTTCCCTAGCGAAAAAGGACGAATCGTATTTTGCAACTGTTACAATAACGTACAAAATAAAGGTTTTTTTATGTTACTTGTAAGAAGCACTAAAACATTTTTTCACCGAGTTAAGAAAATTGCCATTTCTGATGAATATTGGAGATATGAATACATTTCTATAAATGAAACGTCTCTGTATCAAAAACGGGACTAATAAAAATGTACACATCGATTCGTTAATTCTGAAATTTGTTTATTAAGACGTCGTCGTCGTATGTAAATATTTTTTTCCATTTCGATCGATTCGAATATTTATTTGCAGAGAACAAAATTATATATTAAGAAATTCGTTCGTAAATGAATCGACAATTAAATAAAATAATTCGACATGTTAAAGCACAAGTATGAAAAAATACATCTGTTACCATAATTCATTAAATTATTTCAAGAATGAGTATAATTTATCGTTCCACTGCGAATAGATAGCCGAGAGTGTGGTTTACATTTCTTTCATTTAATTAGTTTTTGTATAAAACATTTATTTTGATCAAACTTCAACTTTGTTTTAAATTACATTGAATTAGCAGCGATATTTTTGTGTCATCCAGAAACTTTTCAAAATTAAAATTAAATTAAATACGAATAAGATATCAAGAGGAGATGAAGAGAGTGCTTCTCGTAATTTGTTTTATTTCTTTTAATTATTAATTACATACAATAGTATTACATAGGTATACTTAAATCGTACTAATAAAATATATCATATTTAATCCGCTCGTTACTTTAGAATTCTATTAATTAAAAATGAATGACAGGAATACGGTGAATTTCGAAAGAATTCAATTTATTCTTCTTTTCTATTCACTCTACGATCAAATCATTATTAATTAAGAAAAATGAATCAAACAATTTAACATAAACTAGATATTTATTTATTTAATGAAGATTTATGAAAGAAAATCCAATTTATTCAGTTGACGTAGAAGAAGAAGAATCGGAAATAAAATATATTTATCTAAGACTCTGAAATGAATCTACGACACGAATGAAAGTTAGCAATGTGTAGACAAGATTTCAGAGAAACAGTTATTAAGGTTAAATTCGTGTGTTTATTGAAGTATGTATCTGATAGATTTTTGATTGAATATTGTTTTCGAGTAAAGATAAATTTAGATTCAGTTCACGATCTATTATTCAGTTAGATCACTCGTAAGTGAAATCGTAGAGAAAAACTTTCGATTCGATTCGTCTTCTTTTTTAAGTACCGCCAGTCTTTTCGAGTTTACTCAATAATCTGTGTGTTTTTTTCGTAAAAGTACGATTGTTCAATTTTTACGGATTAATATCATTTGATATTCTGTTTTAATTATAATAATTTATATCTTGTTCAAAAGAAAATATACAATTTAAAAAATAAGTTGAGATATGACATATCTTTAAATAACAACAATAATTGATTTAAAAACAACCAATACATTTCAATGATTGTTGAAACGTTACTTCAATATATGTACATTTAGTAAAATAAATGTAAACGGGGTTAACTTATTTGTTCTTTTCGTTATATAAACATCGAAGCTCGTTCTAACTACCCTTTGAAATCTCTACTCCAGCCCTCTACCTTAATCCTACTCGTTCAATGTCTATACTACACTGACTGATAATTTGTCTTTAGCTATTTTTACCCTTTTGTCTCTACCTATACTGTTTTAACTTTTTCGTTTTATTATTTGGTCATCAATTCACACCCTCCATTCCATAGAATGTTCTTAAATCTTTACATTCTTTTTCGTCTTATAACACGTGAATTTTATTACCTGTTTTCTTCTCTAACAATAAAATTGCGATCTTTAATACCTCTGGATATATTTTGCTGTTAATTTTTTTCCTTTATAAAATTATATCGACTTTATCAAATGATTAATTTTTATATTTCATATAATAACAAATTTAATTATTACTGTAAAATAGATATTATTTTTCTATTGATATTGTTATTTTTTTCTAAGAAAATAATAAAGTTGTTAAAAGATACATTATTATTATTATTATTTATGAACAGTATTTGCTTTTGTATATAATTATTTTTATTAATTTATTCACTAGTATTATATGTGACTTGTATTACTTGTTTTCTTATAAAAATATATTTATTGTAAAATTATTTTTAGGAATTTTATAAAACACGTTCTTGAGCATTTTATAAAAACTTATAGGAAAATTTTATAAACATTAATAATTTTGGAATATTTAGTACTTTATGGAAAACCACGTAATGTTGAAACTGAAATTTATTACGGATATTTTCATTCCGAAAAAAGTTTTTTCTATCATGATTTTTTTTATTGAAAACATGCTATATAAAACAATATACAAATGTACAGTATATATATATATATATATTTGAAATATTTGATCTGTATTTCTTTTTATAATAATAATAATTGAAACGATTTTGCGATATCAGTTCAAAGAAATTCTTCGAGTTTGACGATCAGTTATCGTCGTATGAAAAGTTAAACTTTTAGACATCATCATCAGCTTTAAATCTGTTCACTCTGGAGAGTTTTTTTGTATAAATCGAAGAAGTGAAAATCCCACGAAACTAAATCAGGATATATGGAATGTGACAGTACTTTTCAATATATTTTATTTAATGTTCACGTTCTCATATCAGAAATTTTAAATGTATTTTCCATGTCAGAGGTAGATTTGTCTAATTTGATTTTTAAACGATAATCAATTTTATTCAGAATTTGTATGAGCTTAAACAAATAATATGAATGAATTATTTATTTTTTTTGTAAAAATTCATGAATTGAATTTTTTTTGAGATTTAAGTTTAGTAATATAATTATATTTTGACATATTTGATGATTAAGAGAAAAATTAGTGTTATTTTCATTGTATTTCTACATCGAATAAACTGAAATAAAATTGAAAGTTTCGAGTAGTAATTATTGTTTTTTTTTTTTGGAAATTTATTAAAAAATAATTTTCTTATAAAATAAGTATGTAGAATAATGATAATAAAAGTTTCAATTTAACTTAAAGGTTTTTGTTAGTAAGTATTTATATTTATTTAGATAATAACAGAACTAAAAAAATGGTTAAAATTATATTTTGATAATTTTACACATATTAGGTTTATAAATATATATTTTTTTTATCAGTAATTTTTTTCCATAAAAATTATGTACATATACTTATGTGTGTTTATTTATGTTAATTTATTGTAAGGAATGCAATTCAGAAATTATTGAAATAAAAATGACATCTTATTTATGTTTAAATTTGTTTGATGATTTTTTTTGTAACATTGAAAATAATGAAATCATAATTTTAACGAATTGAGTGTTAATAATCTGGATAATTTTAAAGTTGAATATATATATATATATATATATATATATATATATATATATATATAATATAATAAATGAAAAAGATATGCGTAAAGTTTTGCAGTCACTTGCAGTGTTTGAAAATTAGTTAAATGAAATGTAAGAAATTTATTATTTTCATTACATCGAAAAAGAAAAAGTACATACATACATATATATGCATATATATATATATATATATATATATATATATATATATATATATATACACACACACACGTACATAAATATGTGCAGCTAATTAAACGAGCCAACCATAACCTGTTGTGTTTTTTCAACATAACACAGCTTCATATCAATTAAATGAAATCCGGTGAGATTAATGCGGTCTTATTTTTAAGTCCGATACTTTATTTAAACCGTAGACGTAATCAAGCTGCAGATCGGTTGCGTGTACCGCAAAACAACAACGAACAGCAATATAATCGGCGTATCGTTTAACAAATAGTAGGAGTTTTGATTCAGTGCAAATACTGAAAACTACACCGACGAATATTTTAATTAAACTCATAAAACATTCAAATATAGATCAAAGATGCACGTTTTGTAGCTTTTCCGGGTCGCGTCGATTTCAGACAATTTATTTACTTTATTTACGTGTTAGCAGATACAGAGGATGTGATTTATTATAATTAGTGCACGAAGTACGGTGTATATCAATTTTGTCTTTTCAATACAAGTATTTATACGCTTGTACTTTATGATAATTTTAGAAATCGGAGCTGTGGTTTAAATTTCCAATTAGATATACTGAAGATAATTGCAACCGTACATAATTTAAGTCTTACATATAAATATATCAAAGCAGTTCGTTTTTATTTTTTAATACAATTTCAAAATCTATCAATAAAATTAAAATATACAATAATTACAAATTGAAAGATATATTATATATTTGTTTTTCTTAATGAAATATATTTATCTGTGTTTTTTTTGTTAAAAATATTTAAATCGTTTAGATATTAAAAATAATTGTATTTTTTATTATTGCTGTATACTAGAATAAGTCCTGTATTATATACTAAATACATATATAATATTACTTATAAAAGACACAATAGATATTATTTAAGTTAATGACATTATAAATTATAAATATTTCTATTTAATTGTTTCTGGAAACATAAAAGAGAATTACAGTTTGTAAATAAAATAAAAATAAAAATTATCAGCAGAATTTTATACTATAAACATTTGTTTTCATTTCCTCCCGTAATAAAATTATTTTTTTTAAAAAAAACACGTTCTTTCACTAAATTCGCATATTCATTTATATAATGTGAAATTATAATCGAATATTATTAAATCGTAAATGAGTTTTGTGTTGTAAATGAAACAAAATCTAAATAGGTTAGTTTTATGTACAATTTAAGACTGATTACAAATTTCCAAATACGGATTAATTAAATTTCATTTAATGCAAATATTATTTGATTTGTATAGGTAGCATTATTTCCGTATTAAAAATGAAAATGTTTTGTTACTCACTGAAATCGGATTATTGAAGTACACTTCATACAATAATACTCAATTTAATATTATATCCGATATGAAATCACATTTATTTTCCAAATTGTAATTTTGTTATTTTTAATACGGATGTAAATAATTGATAGCTATTAAATTTCGGTATCAAAGGATATACAATTTTAATGACAATAATTTTTAATTTTTTATGTACCTATATATTTTATTTATTTATTTATTTATTTTTTTGAGAAAATCGATTTTATTAGTTGACATTAGAACATTAAGTAATCGTAATTACTTTGTACTTTGATATATTATCCACTATCGTATGAAGCATCGGATCGATTGATTGTTTTAGCCTAATGAGCTTTATGGAAAATGTTTAGGAATATATGTATGTAGTTGTATTATCTCGTACTAGAGATAGATTTAATTTGTTGATAAATAATAAGAACAATTTTTTGAAACTTAATAAGAACATTAAAAGAATAAAGAAGAATTTAAATTCAATATATTTATATTCTTTGAAGATATCAAATATTATGATTGGAAAAATTATCTAAGATTTGAATAAAATGTATAAAACATATAATTATAATTGATTGAAAACAAAATATTTTGTGATATTTTCTCTTGTTGCTTTATGTTTTTTTAATTTAATGTTTAAATAATAAATAGAACATATTTAAAGATCAACACATTTTCAATTTGATCGATTGTGTCAAAACCACATAATAAATACTTTTCATAAATCCATGAAAATAAATGCCAATCATGACGACTCACATAATTTCAATAATTAACAGATGTCAGTGCTTTTAATTGTCAATGAAAAATAATACATGTTAAATGTATATATATATATATATATATATATATATACATAAATTAATGAAAATACGATACTAATTAACATTTTTTTTAAGTACAAATCTCGCTAGTACGTATGTAGGATTTTCCGAGTTTGAAAATTAGATTACGTCGAATGTTCAGACGTTGCAAATAGAAAACGTATATATGTCGAACATAATAGCCGATTGCTAACATTCGAGCTGATTTCTATTATTATTATTATTATTTTCATCTCAAACTCGAACAATCATTCATTTCTTTTCATAGCGAATATTGTGTATGGATTTTTTTCCGTAACTTATCACGATGTTTTATTATTGGCTAAGCAGAAAATTCACATAAATCAATCATTACTACGATAATTTTCAACGAATTTATTCATACGTAGTTTTAACCCTTTACAGACGAACGAATCTATTTAGATTTATAAAGCTGGGCAGATATTATATATATTTCATTTCGATCGTTCTATTCACACATTATATATATATATATATATATATATATATATATATATATATATATATATATAAACATTGAAAGAAGCACAAGTATAGTTTTATTTGCAATATGTTATAAAACAATATTCTTTATAGTTTTTTTTATTTTTCTATGAATAAATTTCAGTTAAAATTTTAAAAACAGATAAAATAATGTCTAGTATAAAAATTAACTATTGGAAATATTAATTTTTTTTAATTTATCCGATTGAATAATCTTTTTTATTTTTAATTCGATTCAATAATTTTTTATTTATATTTTTTATAAAAGTATTATATTTCATATATTTTTTTTTGAAAAAAATTGATGTATAAAAACAATACCAATGAATTACTTATATTTGACAAGTCCGACAAACTTCTTTTCGTGTTCAGTTTTAACAAAAATAATCACACTTTATGATAATAATTTCCTTATTTCATTAAACGACTTAGAAATAAATTCCTTGAAATGGTTTCAAAGTTTCTACGTCCAAATGTACTTTTTGAACTTGTTCCAAAGAAAGAATAATAGCAACAAGCTTACAGTCACTCCACATATAGTTCTAATAAAAATGGAAATTATTTTTTTGATTAAAACAGAGAGACATCTATAAATTCTATTTTTATTTTTATGTGCAACTTGAAATTTCTTTCTCAAATCGAATATTTATGTTAATTACAACAACATAAATATTTGTATCGGTTTATTTGATATGAAACCGAAATACAAATAAATAAAAAGACATATTAACGTAAAATGGTCCAATGTGTTCGTAATATGAATAAATAATAAATACTAAATGAGTAAATGAATACGTGAAATGTCTGAACAATTTCTTAGAATAAGACATACTTTTTTAAAAAATGAATATAATAACTGATATTTGAAATGAATAATTGTAATTTTAAAAGATACAATTTGATCGAATATAATATTTACTGAAGTTATTTAATTCGACGTATTAAATAACATTATATTTTCCTTACGTTATTTCGAAATTATTGAATTGAATATTATAAAATATTTCATGAATTTCAGTTCGGTATTTATATGAAATTTCGAATTCAAAGCAGAAATTTTATTTCTATAAAGGGTGTGTACACATTTGTATATATATATATATATATATATATATATATATATATAAATTGAATTTTTATAGATAACATAAAATATTATTTTATTAGTATATTTTAAAAAAAACATTGTAAACTTTATACCAGTGCGAATAAAATAAATATGTAATGTATGTAGATGTTAAAACATAAAATCTAGATATACGATGTGGGTTTATATTCTTGCACATTTTTAACGAATCCTCATCCTCTGCTGGGCTTTAATACAAGAACGTAACGACGACATGTAAAGCGTGAAACTTACAACGTGTCACTATTCAAAGCGTTTTTCAGTCGTTTGTTTGGTATGTTCACTACGTTATGTCTTGATGAACTTTTAACAATAAGTTTTAGTACCAGCAGCCGATTTTCCAGTGTACATTAACGTAATTGACAATATATAACTACACACATACACGACGCGTCTTCTTATTAAACTACAATTACACTAGAGGATTATTTTTGACATTTGTTTAATTATTATTAGTAAGAGCGTTCGAGCGAAATGTTAACAAAGTAACACAGAGATAAATAATAATTATCCACAAAGTTCTACTGTGTAAAATTCGAACTGAATCTAAATATTAATCATTTGGAAATATGTCAATATTCTTGTTCTCCGAATGTTGATATTTTAATAGTATTATATATGAAGGATGATATATTTTTTCAGTACCGTTTCGATTTTACATGAAAAAAACCCATACTGCGAAACTGTCCATTCGTATACTAATAAAATATATATCCTATAATATATTGTAAATTTATGTTATGTAAATGTAAAAATGTTATTGAAAAATCATGAAGCATAAATACACCTGCTATTGACATACAAGTTGAATTATATTTAGAAATGCATGAACGTGACGTGTGCTTTCACGAAATAATTTTTTATGTCATACCTAATAGAATGGCTTAAGGTATAACTGTAGTACCTGTTGAAAGAATATTTTTCAGTCGTTGAGTGTATTGGAAATAAATGGAAAAAGCGAAAAAACGAGTAGTGTGGTCTATTAATATATATATATATATATATATATATATATATATATATATATATATATATGTTATTAACTTAATACGAGTATATATTTCTTTTAATACAAACATATCATTTATCCTCATATAAAAAGATTTTATAAAAATTCAATAATCAGTTATTATCAATTTTATTCGTCGATGTACATTTAAATTTGAATGATATTTGAACATTTTATTCATTTATTAAATAGTTTTCAACAAATTTACTTGTCTCGAAATGAAAATGTTATTTTCTGAATACATTCATATGTATTATAAATATATTTTTAAAAGATATATTATAATATTTATTGATTTGTAAATGAATATTCTTTTTTAAGAAATCGTTAAATACTAATTGATTGAATATATATAAATGAAATTATAAATTTTAAACTACCATATATTGAACAAACATTTCTGTTAAGTATTTATTTTAAATTAATTAATTAATTAGAATTTCAATATGAATGTAATTAATTACAAATTTGATAAATTTATTGTACAGCATGTTTGTGTATTTGTAATTTTAACAATTATTTATCCAAAAAGAATATTTGTAACTTATAAATTCTAAATAATGTGATAATGATAGAGTGTGAAATATGTTTAAAAAATCATACGAAATTAATTTGCAAGTTAAAAAATAGCAAACAATTTTTTTCATAAAAAATAATATATTAAATATTTAATTAAGTATAGAAAATAAAATCTGTATTCAAATTATTTGACTTTATAATATCTTTAAAAAACTATATAAAAAACTATATCTTAAAAAATACATATACTTTTATTGTTATATATTTGGTGAATAATATTTATGTTCCATTGAAAAATATTCTATGTATGTTTTGAGTTTATAACATAAATTACTTTTTTATTTTATAATGTGTTCTAGTAGTTAGAATTAATTTAAAATTTGTACATAGACACTTTTTCTTACTCCTATAGTTGTACAAGTAATATTTTATATGAAACAATAATATTGAATTATAGTTTCTAGAATTTACTATCAAAAGTTACTTGCAGTAAAGTCGTACTCAAAGTTTATAGAACAATAAATTGCAGCCATGCTATATACTCAGAATACCAGCAAGTGATCTTTATCTACTTCATTATCTATCTATGTATATATATATATATATATATATATATATATATATATATATATATATATATATATATGTATAACAAGAATAAATCATTCGAAAATGCATTTAATGGTAGAAAAAACTTCATCGAAAAATTTAGTCCATATAAATACGATACATAATGCAGATAATGTTTTATTTCATGAGTTATATATTTATAATGATGGTTTTAATTTACAATCGGTGTTTTTTTCAATTTTTCATTATTTATACTGCTAAATACCTATTAAATAAAAATATTTGTTAAACTTTTAATTTCGATGATCGACAAATTCCATTTTGAACATATTTTCATTTTTTAATTTAATATTATTCATTGATTTATATCTGATCCTTTTATATCTTCCCATCTTTCGGTTAACAATTTCTATTGTAAAATCATTTTCTTCCATTTTTAAAACATTTCAATCGATTTTCATTTTAATAATAATATCATGGTTGTGTTCGGTTCACGTTCTTATTAGTATTACATGAGATTACATATTTTTATTAGAAAAGAAATTTTCATCACAAAGACTTCATCTACATATTACAATATGTACTCGACAACATTTTACCAAATATAAAAAATAACCGTATTATCATATTCGCCCACTGACTGGTATTCTCGATAATATCGAATGAAAAAAAATCAAGTACTTCGAATTCGAATCATGCGTTTCTATTTTTTGCCTGTAATACGAAATCACGTGACAATTGCGTAGATGTTATTAATAATCAAACGATTCTTTAAAAATTCATCAATTTGTGTTACATTATTAAACCGAATAGTAGATTTTTTCAATGTCACAGAATATAAATTATAATTTACAGTAACAACAATTAAAAACAGTTTAAATTACTAACAAGAAACAAATCATGCAGACTTCACTGAATTACAATGTTTGTAGTTCTAATGGATTACTAAAGCTCGACAGAACTTTGATCAATACGATTGTACTGTTTTGATTTTCAATTGTAATTGGTAGTTTGTGTATTTTAAACGATATTCGATTACGTTTATAGGTAAATGTTATATTTACATCGATAACATTTATGTTGAATGCAAAGTAAAATTTCGTTTCAACAGTAACTATTTATATTTTTACGTTAATCATTGAGTCGCTCTAACTTTATTACTTCACACTTTTCTCATTTTCTTGCTATATTCTTGAAAGTAAAATGAAAATCTCATTATACCCTGTTTTATATATTTTACTCGCCAACTACCTGAAGTGACGTTTTATTACTGGTTTATGTGTACGTTGAGGATATAAAGTTTATTTTTTTTATATTACATACATTTATATATATATATATATATATATATATATATATATGATGAAACATGACATTTAACTAAAACTTAAACTGTTACAAAAACTAATGAATGCCTTAGTAACCTTAGTAAAACATTCACTATATAAAATTTACCTCAACACATCACGTACTGTACATAGTCTTTAAAGTTGCAATAAACTGTGAACTGAGTGTAAATGTCAGCAGAAAGATGAAGTTGAATTTTATTTCTTAGTATATTTTTTTATATGACTCGAGACTTGTTAAATTTAAATGATATAAATGAATAATGGTTTTTGAAAAATATAAAGAATCGTTTACACTGTTGTATTAATGAATTTAAAATGTCATTAAACAGAGTTAATTTGTTTTCACAAATCAATTAATTCGATTAAAAATTCAAAACCATTCTATAAACAATTATTTCATTAAATCGTTTTGTGAAATTGACGTTTTTTTTCTGTTACGTACAAGACATCGCGTTTAAAAGTCCAATAAATAAGATAATTTTCTCGAAAAGCCTGTAATTTATTTTTTTCGAAATTAAATTAGTCAGTAATCATAGAATCAATTTTCTAGAAATTTATGTCGTTAGCATTACCCAGAAACAATTTGATATTAAAAAAGAGACATTGTAACATAATCCGTATAATCGTAAAATTTAACGGCATGTAACCATGCACAGAGCGTCGTTAAACAGCCCGTTATATGCACACTCATTTATATTGGTTTCAGTTTGTAATATTATATACACGTACAAATACAGAGATCGAATCATTTGTATACAATGATAAATAATTTGCCGTTGTTATTTCAATTCGTGTACATAATATCTATTTTCTGATTTAAAAATATCATGTTTCATATTTCGGTCATTGTGTAACTCTATTGTAAACGATAAAGGAGATTTTGTGTAAAAAATCTCTGTAAAAAATTAAATAATGCGAACATAATTTTTTTTTTTGGCGCAGTATTATAAAAATTAATGTATTAAGTTTTATATATATAAGGATTATCTGTCGTTAATTTAATTTTGCTCGTACAAAAAATGTGTTGTTAAAACTAATTGATATCTTTTTCAAACAATATACTCGTATATATATATTAGCAGATTTTTAAATTATGTATCATTTAGATTAAAGTATAAAACTTTGTAAAAATATATCGAGTATAACTATAGAGATGTGTCGTATGATTAATAAGTTAATGATTTGAATTTTGAACAAAATCGATTTACTTACAAGTAATATACATTGTTATTTATGTTTTTATTAAAATTAAATTTATATTGTATAGAAAAAATATAAAGTTTATAAAAGTAGATAATGAAATTTAGTTGAAAAATATGTAATAATCAATGTTACTATTAATTCTCTAGTTTTTTTTAAAAAAAAGGTATAAATATATTAAAAATTTATTTACATTTTTTTTAATTCCTTCAATTAAAATCGAGTTGTAGTTGATTTTTAATTGAATTTTATATCTAATAACGAATGACCAATACAAACAGTTAACTTATTTTCAATTATATATAGATTTAAAATAATTGAATTGTAATAGTTCATAAGAATAGAAA
>CP092093.1:0-45000 GCA_029203775.1 Neoneuromus ignobilis
GGACCTGACCTGACCTGACCTGACCTGACCTGACCTGACCTGACCTGACCTGACCTGACCTGACCTGACCTGACCTGACCTGACCTGACCTGACCTGACCTGACCTGACCTGACCTGACCTGACCTGACCTGACCTGACCTGACCTGACCTGACCTGACCTGACCTGACCTGACCTGACCTGGCCTGACCTGACCTGACCTGACCTGACCTGACCTGACCTGACCTGACCTGACCTGACCTGACCTGACCTGACCTGACCTGACCTGACCTGACCTGACCTGACCTGACCTGACCTGACCTGACCTGACCTGACCTGACCTGACCTGACCTGACCTGACCTGACCTGACCTGACCTGACCTGACCTGACCTGACCTGACCTGACCTGACCTGACCTGACCTGACCTGACCTGACCTGACCTGACCTGACCTGACCTGACCTGACCTGACCTGACCTGACCTGACCTGACCTGACCTGACCTGACCTGACCTGACCTGACCTGACCTGACCTGACCTGACCTGACCTGACCTGACCTGACCTGACCTGACCTGACCTGACCTGACCTGACCTGACCTGACCTGACCTGACCTGACCTGACCTGACCTGACCTGACCTGACCTGACCTGACCTGACCTGACCTGACCTGACCTGACCTGACCTGACCTGACCTGACCTGACCTGACCTGACCTGACCTGACCTGACCTGACCTGACCTGACCTGACCTGACCTGACCTGACCTGACCTGACCTGACCTGACCTGACCTGACCTGACCTGACCTGACCTGACCTGACCTGACCTGACCGGACCTGACCTGACCTGACCTGACCTGACCTGACCTGACCTGACCTGACCTGACCTGACCTGACCTGACCTGACCTGACCTGACCTGACCTGACCTGACCTGACCTGACCTGACCTGACCTGACCTGACCTGACCTGACCTGACCTGACCTGACCTGACCTGACCTGACCTGACCTGACCTGACCTGAGCTGACCTGACCTGAGCTGACCTGACCTGACCTGACCTGACCTGACCTGACCTGACCTGACCTGACCTGACCTGACCTGACCTGACCTGACCTGACCTGACCTGACCTGACCTGACCTGACCTGACCTGACCTGACCTGACCTGACCTGACCTGACCTGACCTGACCTGACCTGACCTGACCTGACCTGACCTGACCTGACCTGACCTGACCTGACCTGACCTGACCTGACCTGACCTGACCTGACCTGACCTGACCTGACCTGACCTGACCTGACCTGACCTGACCTGACCTGACCTGACCTGACCTGACCTGACCTGACCTGACCTGACCTGACCTGACCTGACCTGACCTGACCTGACCTGACCTGACCTGACCTGACCTGACCTGACCTGACCTGACCTGACCTGACCTGACCTGACCTGACCTGACCTGACCTGACCTGACCTGACCTGACCTGACCTGACCTGACCTGACCTGACCTGACCTGACCTGACCTGACCTGACCTGACCTGACCTGACCTGACCTGACCTGACCTGACCTGACCTGACCTGACCTGACCTGACCTGACCTGACCTGACCTGACCTGACCTGACCTGACCTGACCTGACCTGACCTGACCTGACCTGACCTGACTGACTGACCTGACCTGACCTGACCTGACCTGACCTGACCTGACCTGACCTGACCTGACCTGACCTGACCTGACCTGACCTGACCTGACCTGACCTGACCTGACCTGACCTGACCTGACCTGACCTGACCTGACCTGACCTGACCTGACCTGACCTGACCTGACCTGACCTGACCTGACCTGACCTGACCTGACCTGACCTGACCTGACCTGACCTGACCTGACCTGACCTGACCTGACCTGACCTGACCTGACCTGACCTGACCTGACCTGACCTGACCTGACCTGACCTGACCTGACCTGACCTGACCTGACCTGACCTGACCTGACCTGACCTGACCTGACCTGACCTGACCTGACCTGACCTGACCTGACCTGACCTGACCTGACCTGACCTGACCTGACCTGACCTGACCTGACCTGACCTGACCTGACCTGACCTGACCTGACCTGACCTGACCTGACCTGACCTGACCTGACCTGACCTGACCTGACCTGACCTGACCTGACCTGACCTGACCTGACCTGACCTGACCTGACCTGACCTGACCTGACCTGACCTGACCTGACCTGACCTGACCTGACCTGACCTGACCTGACCTGACCTGACCTGACCTGACCTGACCTGACCTGACCTGACCTGACCTGACCTGACCTGACCTGACCTGACCTGACCTGACCTGACCTGACCTGACCTGACCTGACCTGACCTGACCTGACCTGACCTGACCTGACCTGACCTGACCTGACCTGACCTGACCTGACCTGACCTGACCTGACCTGACCTGACCTGACCTGACCTGACCTGACCTGACCTGACCTGACCTGACCTCACCTGACCAGACCCGACCTGACCTGACCTGTCCTGACCTGACCTGTCCTGACCTGTCCTTACATGACCTGACCTGACCTGACCTGACCTGACCTGACCTGACCTGACCTGACCTGACCTGACCTGACCTGACCTGACCTGACCTGACCTGACCTGACCTGACCTGACCTGACCTGACCTGACCTGACCTGACCTGACCTGACCTGACCTGACCTGACCATCCCTGACCTGACCTGACCTGACCTGACCTGACCTGACCTGACCTGACCTGACCTGACCTGACCTGACCTGACCTGACCTGACCTGACCTGACCTGACCTGACCTGACCTGACCTGACCTGACCTGACCTGACCTGACCTGACCTGACCTGACCTGACCTGACCTGACCTGACCTGACCTGACCTGACCTGACCTGACCTGACCTGACCTGACCTGACCTGACCTGACCTGACCTGACCTGACCTGACCTGACCTGACCTGACCTGACCTGACCTGACCTGACCTGACCTGACCTGACCTGACCTGACCTGACCTGACCTGACCTGACCTGACCTGACCTGACCTGACCTGACCTGACCTGACCTGACCTGACCTGACCTGACCTGACCTGACCTGACCTGACCTGACCTGACCTGACCTGACCTGACCTGACCTGACCTGACCTGACCTGACCTGACCTGACCTGACCTGACCTGACCTGACCTGACCTGACCTGACCTGACCTGACCTGACCTGACCTGACCTGACCTGACCTGACCTGACCTGACCTGACCTGACCTGACCTGACCTGACCTGACCTGACCTGACCTGACCTGACCTTACCTGACCTGACCTGACCTGACCTGACCTGACCTGACCTGACCTGACCTGACCTGACCTGACCTGACCTGACCTGACCTGACCTGACCTGACCTGACCTGACCTGACCTGACCTGACCTGACCTGACCTGACCTGACCTGACATTACCTGACCTGACCTGACCTGACCTGACCTGACCTGACCTGACCTGACCTGACCTGACCTGACCTGACCTGACCTGACCTGACCTGACCTGACCTGACCTGACCTGACCTGACCTGACCTGACCTGACCTGACCTGACCTGACCTGACCTGACCTGACCTGACCTGACCTGACCTGACCTGACCTGACCTGACCTGACCTGACCTGACCTGACCTGACCTGACCTGACCTGACCTGACCTGACCTGACCTGACCTGACCTGACCTGACCTGACCTGACCTGACCTGACCTGACCTGACCTGACCTGACCTGACCTGACCTGACCTGACCTGACCTGACCTGACCTGACCTGACCTGACCTGACCTGACCTGACCTGACCTGACCTGACCTGACCTGACCTGACCTGACCTGACCTGACCTGACCTGACCTGACCTGACCTGACCTGACCTGACCTGACCTGACCTGACCTGACCTGACCTGACCTGACCTGACCTGACCTGACCTGACCTGACCTGACCTGACCTGACCTGACCTGACCTGACCTGACCTGACCTGACCTGACCTGACCTGACCTGACCTGACCTGACCTGACCTGACCTGACCTGACCTGACCTGACCTGACCTGACCTGACCTGACCTGACCTGACCTGACCTGACCTGACCTGACCTGACCTGACCTGACCTGACCTGACCTGACCTGACCTGACCTGACCTGACCTGACCTGACCTGACCTGACCTGACCTGACCTGACCTGACCTGACCTGACCTGACCTGACCTGACCTGACCTGACCTGACCTGACCTGACCTGACCTGACCTGACCTGACCTGACCTGACCTGACCTGACCTGACCTGACCTGACCTGACCCGACCTGACCTGACCTGACCTGACCTGACCTGACCTGACCTGACCTGACCTGACCTGACCTGACCTGACCTGACCTGACCTGACCTGACCTGACCTGACCTGACCTGACCTGACCTGACCTGACCTGACCTGACCTGACCTGACCTGACCTGACCTGACCTGACCTGACCTGACCTGACCTGACCTGACCTGACCTGACCTGACCTGACCTGACCTGACCTGACCTGACCTGACCTGACCTGACCTGACCTGACCTGACCTGACCTGACCTGACCTGACCTGACCTGACCTGACCTGACCTGACCTGACCTGACCTGACCTGACCTGACCTGACCTGACCTGACCTGACCTGACCTGACCTGACCTGACCTGACCTGACCTGACCTGACCTGACCTGACCTGACCTGACCTGACCTGACCTGACCTGACCCGACCTGACCTGACCTGACCTGACCTGACCTGACCTGACCTGACCTGACCTGACCTGACCTGACCTGACCTGACCTGACCTGACCTGACCTGACCTGACCTGACCTGACCTGACCTGACCTGACCTGACCTGACCTGACCTGACCTGACCTGACCTGACCTGACCTGACCTGACCTGACCTGACCTGACCTGACCTGACCTGACCTGACCTGACCTGACCTGACCTGACCTGACCTGACCTGACCTGACCTGACCTGACCTGACCTGACCTGACCTGACCTGACCTGACCTGACCTGACCTGACCTGACCTGACCTGACCTGACCTGACCTGACCTGACCTGACCTGACCTGACCTGACCTGACCTGACCTGACCTGACCTGACCTGACCTGACCTGACCTGACCTGACCTGACCTGACCTGACCTGACCTGACCTGACCTGACCTGACCTGACCTGACCTGACCTGACCTGACCTGACCTGACCTGACCTGACCTGACCTGACCTGACCTGACCTGACCTGACCTGACCTGACCTGACCTGACCTGACCTGACCTGACCTGACCTGACCTGACCTGACCTGACCTGACCTGACCTGTACTGACCTGACCTGACCTGACCTGACCTGACCTGACCTGACCTGACCTGACCTGACCTGACCTGACCTGACCTGACCTGACCTGACCTGACCTGACCTGACCTGACCTGACCTGACCTGACCTGACCTGACCTGACCTGACCTGACCTGACCTGACCTGACCTGACCTGACCTGACCTGACCTGACCTGACCTGACCTGACCTGACCTGACCTGACCTGACCTGACCTGACCTGACCTGACCTGACCTGACCTGACCTGACCTGACCTGACCTGACCTGACCTGACCTGACCTGACCTGACCTGACCTGACCTGACCTGACCTGACCTGACCTGACCTGACCTGACCTGACCTGACCTGACCTGACCTGACCTGACCTGACCTGACCTGACCTGACCTGACCTGACCTGACCTGACCTGACCTGACCTGACCTGACCTGACCTGACCTGACCTGACCTGACCTGACCTGACCTGACCTGACCTGACCTGACCTGACCTGACCTGACCTGACCTGACCTGACCTGACCTGACCTGACCTGACCTGACCTGACCTGACCTGACCTGACCTGACCTGACCTGACCTGACCTGACCTGACCTGACCTGACCTGACCTGACCTGACCTGACCTGACCTGACCTGACCTGACCTGACCTGACCTGACCTGACCTGACCTGACCTGACCTGACCTGACCTGACCTGACCTGACCTGACCTGACCTGACCTGACCTGACCTGACCTGACCTGACCTGACCTGACCTGACCTGACCTGACCTGACCTGACCTGACCTGACCTGACCTGACCTGACCTGACCTGACCTGACCTGACCTGACCTGACCTGACCTGACCTGACCTGACCTGACCTGACCTGACCTGACCTGACCTGACCTGACCTGACCTGACCTGACCTGACCTGACCTGACCTGACCTGACCTGACCTGACCTGACATGACCTGACCTGACCTGACCTGACCTGACCTGACCTGACCAGACCTGACCTGCCTGTCCTGTCCTGACCTGGCCAGGTAAGACCTGACCTGACCGGACCTGACCTGACCTGACCTGACCTGACATGACCTGACCTGACCTGACCTGACCTGACCTGACCTGACCTGACCTGACCTCACCTGACCTGACCTCAGGTCATGACGCACCGCCAGGTCAGGACGCACCGCCAGGTCAGGTCCGACCTGACCCACCAGGTCCTGACCACACCTGACCAGGTCGCTCAGGTCAGGTCGCACCGCCAGGTCAGGACGCTGACCAGGTCAAAACGCACCGCCAGGTAAGGCCGCTCCTACAGGTCAGGTCGCTCCGCCAGGTCAGGTCGCACCGCCAGGTCAGTACGCACCGCCAGGTCAATACGCACCGCCAGGTCAAATCGCACCGCCAGGTAAGGACACACCGCCAAGTCAGAATGCACCGCCAGGTCAGGACGCACCGCCAGGTCAAAACGCACCGCCAGGTCAAGACGCACCGCCAGATCAGGTCTATATATGAAAGATTTTATTTTCAAAGTCCCGACCGGGCAGCTATGTTACTTGGCCTGGACGGTGCCATCAAACCACGCCGAATATCTTACAGGCGAGTTGAGACTAATTTTATATGTGAAAGATTTTATTCTCAAAGTCCCGACCGGGCATCTAAAAATTGCCCCCCTGACGGAATTTGTCGGAACTAAAGCTTGATTCGTACGTAAAACGATCGTCCGAATCGAATGCCGCAAACCGCAAGTCTCTATCTTGAGCCGTTTAGAAGTTAGCGACAGCGCCATCTGGTGGCGGGATTTGGAACTATTTCTGTAAACTATTCTTGACCTAACGTGACGGTGGCGTGACTATGACGTGACGGTGGCGCGGCGGAGGCGTGGCGGTGGCGTGGCGGTGGCGTGGCGGTGGCGTGGCGGAGGTGAGGAGGTGGCGCGGCGGTGGCGCGGCGGAGGCATGGCAGTGACGTGACGTGACGTGACGTGAATGACGTGACGTGACGTGACGTGAGGGTGACGTGACACATTTTTGGCACTAGTCGGACGTACGAAAATTAGTACAAAACGAACTACGGACAATGCGAAACGATTTTCGAAACTTTTGCGAATTGGCCACTATGTATTTTATACAAAATTCGACAAAATCAATGTCACGCAGAACTGCACGAACACCGAAATGACTAGCAAAGACGTTCTTCTATAGAGGCCGGGTGACGTCACATGATTCGAACCGATGTTATGAAACAAGTACATGCATGTCGAAGATGTCGAAATTCTATAAATAATTATTATACCATATATAATTATTTATGAATATATATATTTATTTATTTATATATATATATATATATATATATATATAATATATATTTATATATATATGTAAAGAAAACAGACGGCTATGTTCCGTTTCCTTAGTAATTTATAATTTGTTAATAAACTTAAAATATCAATAGTTAATAAACCTAAAATGTCGTTTTATAATGTTTGATTTATTTTCTTATGTTATTTAAAATAATTATCCCAAATTAATAAACTGTATTGTGTTTCTCTAAAAATTAAGTTTATTTATTATTATTACTCTATTATTTATATTATTTACAAGATTCTTACCTAAAAATTAAGCCTTAGGCTCACTGCTGGAGTATGCTGTAAAAAAAGAAAGACTGCTATTAGAGGTAAGAAAATCAATTGATACTGATACATTAATAGATATCATTGCTGTAGGCTTACCAATTTTTATATCAGACAAAATTGATAGAGACAGCTTAAAACAAACTGAAGATCTTTTTAATGAAATTGGAAAATTAGAACATTTAATTACAAAAAAGATGTCTGATAAACAAAACACAACAAACTTTAATACTAAAGGAAAAGATGATAAACAAAACCATTGTAAAAATTGTGAAAAACTTAACAAAGGCCTTCGCTACCATGCAGAATCAGCATGCTGGTTTAAACAAAAAGAAAATGAAAAGAAGGATAAAAACCATATCAAAAATGTAAATAATACTGAATTAGAAGTTGAATTAAATAATAAGGATCCAAAAAACTAAAAATTCCACCATTAATCAAAATAAAAGTATTGCTTAACAGAACACTGGAAGTATGTGGTATTTACGACTCTGGTGCAAATGTTTCAGTAATAAATTCAAAATTAGTAAATATACATAACACAACAAATAAGGATAAACAAAACGCAACTTTGAAAACGATTAATGGTGTGAAAAAGACAGAAGGAATGATAACAATAATAGCAAAAATTTTTGATATAGAAGAAGAAATTGATATTTTTATAGTAAATAACGAAAATTTTAACAATGATCTCATTATTGGCTTAGATTTAATAGAAAAATTCAAACTAAGACAAAATGAAAGATTACAAGTTACACAGAAAATTCCTGATTTAGCAGGTAAAAAAATTCCTGATTTAGCAGGTAAAAAAATTCCTGATTTAGCAGGTAAAAAATTCCTGATTTAGCAGGTAAAAAAATTCCTGATTTAGCAGGTAAAAAAATTCCTGATTTAGCAGGTAAAAAAATTCCTGATTTAGCAGGTAAAAAAAATTCCTGATTTAGCAGGTAAAAAAAATTCCTGATTTAGCAGGTAAAAAAATTCCTGATTTAGCAGGTAAAAAAATTCCTGATTTAGCAGGTAAAAAAAAATTCCTGATTCCACAGGTAAAACAATTAAAAATATAGATTCTAATAATAATACTAAATTAGAATTTAAAATAAATTTTAACGAGCATATAAATGAGAAAAATTTTGAAATTTCAATAAATTATTTAAATTTACACGAAAAATCTGAAATAGATAAAATTCTAGATAAATATAGATCAATTTTTGCCAAAGATAAATATGATGTAGGTACAGTAAAGGACTACGAAGCACATATTGATTTAATTATTGAAGAATATTGTAGTAAGAGACCATATAGGTGCTCGGCTGAAGATAGAAAGGAAATAGAAGAGCAAGTCTTGAAACTACTAGAAAAAAATAAAATAGAAGAGTCATACAGCCCATTTGCTGCACCAGTAACCCTAGCATATAAAAAGACGAAGAAAAAAATCAAGACTTTGTATGGATTTCAGAGATCTAAATAAACTTGTAGTTCCTCAATCACAACCTTTTCCATTAATAGAAGATTTAGTAGAAAAAACAAGAAATTGTAAATATTTCTCAACATTAGACATAAACTCAGCATTCTGGTCGATTCCTTTACGAGTTGAAGATCGAAAAAACAGCGTTTGTGACTCAAGAAGGGCATTTTCAATGGACATGTTTACCATTTGGTTTAAAAACTTCTCCAGCAATATTTCAGAGGATTTTAAGCAATATAATAAGAAAACACGGACTATCAGATTTTGCAGTTAATTATATAGACGATATTCTTATTTTTCAAAAACGTTTAAAGAGCATATTGTTCATTTAACGAAACTATTAGATGCAATAATGATAGAAGGATTCAGATTGAAACTTACAAAGTGCATCTTCGCATCGGACTCGGTAAAGTATTTGGGTCACATAATAAAATGCAATTCAGTTAGTCCGTTAAAAGATAATTTAATTTCAATTAAGAATTTTCCTATTCCGAAAACAAAAAAATATCAGACAATTTTTAGGAAAAATAAATTTTTATAATAAATATATACCAAATAATTCCATAACATTAGAGCCTTTACATAAATTATTAAGAAAAGGTCAAAAATTTATATGGTCACTAGAATGTCAAAGGTCATTTGAACACATAAAAGAATTACTTTGTTCTCAGCCTATTTTGGCTATCTTTGATCCAAGCTTACCTATACATATATATACAGACGCAAGTATACAAGGAGTGGGAGCAATCTTAAAGCAACCACAGGAAAACGATGAAGAAAAACCAGTAGCATATTTCTCAAAAAAATTAAATGAAGTTCAAAAAAGAAAAAAAGCTATTTATTTAGAATGTCTAGCTATTAAAGAAGCAGTACAATACTGGCAATATAAACTTATAGGAAAAAAATTTACTGTTTTCTCAGATCATAAACCATTAGAAAAACTAAACATAAAAGCAAGAACAGATGAAGAATTAGGCGATTTAACATATTATCTATCACAATTCAATTTTGAAATAAAATATGCCCCAGGTAAATACAACTTAGAAGCAGACTGTTTAAGTAGAAACCCAGTCTTGGAAGCAGATGAAAAAGAAGAGGAAACTCTAAAAATTGTAAATTTAATTAAATTAGAAGATATTCAAAAAGATCAAGAACAAAATAGAGAATTAGAAATCAAAACAGATAAAATAAAAGTAAAAAACAACATATACTATAGGAAAACAAGGAAAGAAGATAAGATTATATTATCAGAAACTTTCAGCAAGAAATTTATAAAAAAGGTACATGAATATTTTTGTCATATTGGCATAAAACAATTACAAAATAAAATAGGAAAATTATACACGGCTAAAAATTTATCACAAAATATAAAAATAATCTGCAAAAGTTGTGAAATCTGCATCAAAAATAAATCTAGAGGTCAAAATAAATTTGGGCTGATGTCTCATTTAGGACCAGCCACTAGACCATTTGAAATAGTTTCTATTGATACAATCGGAGGATTTGGTGGTTCACGATCTACAAAAAAATGTTTACACCTGCTTGTAGACCATTTCACACGATACGCTTACATTCTTACATCAAAAACTCAACATTCTAATGATTTTATAAAGCTAGTAGAAAAAGTGACACAAAACAACTCAATAGGTATAATTTTAACAGACCAATATCCAGGAATAAACTCTAAAAAATTTGAATCCTATCTGAATGAAAAAAATATAACAATTATATTCACAGCAGTAAATTCGCCATTTTCAAACGGATTAAATGAAAGATTAAACCAAACTTTAGTAAACAAAATTAGATGCAAAATCAATGAAAACCAAAACAAATTAGCATGGACAACTATAGCACATGAATGTACAGAAAAATATAATGAGACCGAACATACAATAACTGGTTTTGCACCCGCATATTTATTAGAAGAAAAAATATTTCAGCCCTACCAGAAGAATTAAAGCAACAAAAACAAAAAAATAGATTACAACAAGATAGAAAAACAGCTCTCAAAAATAGTATAAAATCACATGATTATAACAAAAAACAATTCGATAAAAACAGAAAAATCTATGAGTTTAAAGTGGGAGATTTAGTATTTATAGAAAATGGAAATAGACTAAATAGAAAGAAACTAGATGAGTTGAAAATCGGACCATTTGAAATTATAGAAAAATTGTCAAATTCAATATATAGAATAAACACAGGTCACAAAAAATCACAATCAAACTTCTATCATATTACAAAACTTCTACCAGTTCCTGAATATGTTACTACAGAAGAAGAGGATTCTATTTAATATTTGTTTTGGCAGACACTATGTGCCGGTTCTTTACCGAGGGGGGGAGATGTAAAGAAAACAGACGGCTATGTTCCGTTTCCTTAGTAATTTATAATTTGTTAATAAACTTAAAATATCAATAGTTAATAAACCTAAAATGTCGTTTCTTAATTTTTAGGTAAGAATCTTGTAAATAATATAAATAATAGAGTAATAATAATAAATAAACTTAATTTTTAGAGAAACACAATACAGTTTATTAATTTGGGATAATTATTTTAAATAACATAAGAAAATAAATCAAACATTATATATATATAATATATATTTATATATATATAATATTTATTTTATATATATATATATATATATATATATATATATATATATATATACATATATATATATATATATACAAATATATATATATATATATTCATATATATATATATATATATTAGGTTGGCAAATATCTCCCTTCCGCCTTCTGGTCTTTTGAATTTCGCAGCTATGTACAAAAAAAAAAAAAAAAGAATATGTGTACTCATGTACACATGCCAGAAGTGAAACTTCTTATCAATAAAGTAATCAAAAGGTACATGGACAAGCGTATGCCTAAAACTCGTAGATGAACAAATTCTTCAGAATAAAGCAAGTAACAAAATGCAGAAATGTAGTAGGAAGAGAAGCGATAAATACACGGGATAAAAATTTAAGTAGAAAATGATCAATGTTTTAATTAAATTAAATTTTTACAATTATTTCATATTAACACATCGTATGCGGACAACACGTCTCGATGATGATCTTTCGCACTGTAGTAATAGTATGTCGTCGAGACATTGTCCGCATACAATGTGTTAAGTAAGATTAACAATTATTTTCAAATTAAAACTTTTATAAAATTATGAATTATGAAAATTTATTCGTTTTCGTTTGGAATTTCTTCGATTTCCATTGCTCCCTCCGATGGTGACTGAGTAGGTATAAACGATACAATTAGTTTTTGATAAGTAAAATTTTTGCGCAATAGACTTTACCATCTTAAAACCTGTAAAAACATTTTTTTTAATTACTATTATATTACTGTTGTATAATATATAGTATACAATTAGATCAATGTTTTAAAAATTAAACAATTAAAGGAAATACTCACAAATAATATCTACCTGCAATAAATAGCATCTATTTAGATACTATTTATAGATAATTGATAATTTTATAACACCACATAAAATTCAATAAATCTTCAAAATGACACCTGAGAATAAAGAATTCATAGTTATTGTGAGAAATTGTTACAAATAAAACAATAGATAACATCAAAACTGTAATAGGTTTCGATAATTTTTAAATACCATGTGTTTTAATTGTATTTCTTTTATTTGATAAATAGATCAAATGTATATACCATAACGTTATAAAATACTATATTTATGTTTTGTATACATGTACATAACCTCATTTTCACGTTGATTTGATAAATTTTTAAATACCACATGGATGTAATTTAGTATTATTTAGCTTATTATTATAATATGAGATTATATAAATTAATATACTTACCAAAAATATCAATGTAATTACATTAAATAACACTCTTATTTAAACACAATTCACGTAATGACGCGCTCAGTCTATTTACTTAGCTTAACTTATGAAAGCGACGCGGATACGGCTTCATACGTCTTTCTCGCGCATACGGCTTCATACGTCTTTCTCTGTTTCTACGCATCTTATGGAAATTCAAATAACATTTATTGATCTAAAGTATATATATATATATATATATATATATACATAAATTTTACAGTAAATGAGATAATGAGTCGATGTGGTCTGTTATCTGTTAAGATATTTTACCAGTATCCAGTGAAGGTAGGTGTTTGTGTTTTGATATAGACCAAGGAAATATTTTCAAAATATTTTCAAAAAACGCGGTAATGGTGTGGTGCATCAAGGGTTCCGCATCCGAAAAAGAGACAATAGCAGTTCCGCCTCCGAAAAATGCGACAAGAGAAGTTTCACTTCAAAAAAAGAATATGTGTACTCATGTACACATGCCAGAAGTGAAACTTCTTATCAATAAAGTAATCAAAAGGTACATGGACAAGCGTATGCCTAAAACTCGTAGATGAACAAATTCTTCAGAATAAAGCAAGTAACAAAATGCAGAAATGTAGTAGGAAGAGAAGCGATAAATACACGGGATAAAAATTTAAGTAGAAAATAATCAATGTTTTAATTAAATTAAATTTTTACAATTATTTCATATTAACACATTGTATGCGGACAACACGTCTCGATGATGATCTTTCGCACTATAGTAATAGTATGTCGTCGAGACATTGTCCGCATACAATGTGTTAAGTAAGATTAACAATTATTTTCAAATTAAAACTTTTATAAAATTATGAATTATGAAAATTTATTCGTTTTCGTTTGGAATTTCTTCTATTTCCATTGCTGTCTCCGGTAGTGACTGAGTAGGTATAAACGATACAATTAGTTTTTGATAAGTAAAATTTTTGCGCAATAGACTTTACCATCTTAAAGCCTGTAAAAACATTTTTTTTAATTACTATTATATTACTGTTGTATAATATATAGTATACAATTAGATCAATGTTTTAAAAATTAAACAATTAAAGGAAATACTCACAAATAATATCTACCTGCAATAAATAGCATCTATTTAGATACTATTTATAGATAATTGATAATTTTATAACACCACATAAAATTCAATAAATCTTCAAAATGACACCTGAGAATAAAGAATTCATAGTTATTGTGAGAAATTGTTACAAATAAAACAATAGATAACATCAAAACTGTAATAGGTTTCGATAATTTTTAAATACCATGTGTTTTAATTGTATTTCTTTTATTTGATAAATAGATCAAATGTATATACCATAACGTTATAAAATACTATATCTATGTTTTGTATACATGTACATAACCTCATTTTCACGTTGATTTGATAAATTTTTAAATACCACATGGATGTAATTTAGTATTATTTAGCTTATTATTATAATATGAGATTATATAAATTAATATACTTACCAAAAATATCAATGTAATTACATTAAATAACACTCTTATTTAAACACAATTCACAGATTCACGTACGTAAGCACGCTCTGTCATTTACTTAGCTTGTTAAGTTAGCGCGCTGCTCTACTTATCAAACCGACGCGCATACGGCTTCATACGTCTTTCTCTGTCTATAAGCATCTTATGGAAATTCAAATAAAATTTATTGATCTAAAGTATATATAATATTATATATATATACATAAATTTTACAGTAAATGAGATAATAAGTCGATGAGGTCTGTTATCTGTTAAGATATTTTACCAGTATCCAGTGAAGGTAGGTGTTTGTGTTTTGATATAGACCAAGGAAATATTTTCAAAATACTTTCAAAAAACGCGGCAATGACGTGTTGCATCAGGGTTCCGCATCCGAAAAAGAGACAATAGAAGTTCCGCCTCCGAAAAACGCCACAAGAGAAGTTCCACTTCAAAAAATGCAAATTCAAATTCTATTTCATAACACAAACACGACAACAAACTTTCATAATATGTATTATTTCCATTTTAGATTGATGATAGAAAAACCATTGGATTAATCGATAGCACATGTGTGTGTATATATGTATGTATGTATACATGATTGTATATAAACTTATTTCCACTCGTATTATTCACCTCGTAGGTCCTCTTTACGAACCCTATTCCTCGCAGATATATTATTAAAGAATGTGATCTTTACTTCTATTTACTTTGTTTCCATATCCGTACGAGACTCGATCGGTCGCCTTCTTCGTCGAATCTCGCCTCCAGCGTCGGAAGGTCGTACATATTTCACATCTCTTGAACCTAGATCAAACCCATGCCAAATCCTAAGTGCTGCGAAACACCTTTTTGACCGACGTTCCGAGGCCGGCCTCGTCACGTCAACCATCCGTCACTTTGTCGTCTCCACGACGACTGTGGGGCGACGGTGTTCGCAGGTCCTGAAGTACGTCCGAGAACTAAACTGAAGCTAACCCGACGATCGGACGCAAGAAGTCCTCGAGTGCAACGACTGCGGTCATGCTTACGCAATCCAGTCGTGCCGGATGAACCCGATGATCGCCCGACGGAACGAAAACGTCGAGCTGGACAAGTAAACTATATTTGCACGGAGGAGACAGGTACCGTCACGAGTCCTCTCGATTTAAGTGACGGCTGGAAACGCAACGCAAACACGACGAGCCGTCGCCCCCGGCTGGGAAAAAGCCGAGTTTGCCGACAGGCCGTATTGACGTCACGTCACAACACCGTCCATCTTGAACTCGAACCGTTATCCATCCTTCGGAACGGAATGTCAAGGGAGAAAACATCCGCCCCGGAGCGAGAGCAAACAATTACACCTGAGCTAGTGAACGTTTTCTAAGAAACGTTGGAACGACGGACGGGCGAGTCACGCGACCGACGCACGGGAAAAATGAAAATTTTTCGAATTCCTGCTACTAGTCGATTATATGACGGGAATTTGCATACGCATATACAGGCGCACGCTACCTTTTTTTCTTTGTTTGTTTATTTATTTTATTTGTCCGCTTACACGGCGAAATTTTATGTTTTTAAATGATTTTTTCGAAGTAATTCATCCCCTTTTATTATTTTATTTACATTTCTCATTGTTTATTTCACATTCGGAATGTTACAAAGCATTTGATAGCTCAGGTCCGAACCGACATTATGTATGTCGGTTGTATAATCACTGCTAGGCGAAGATAAAAACGTACGTTATCTCTGCAACAGAAACTACTGTACCTGTTTAATGTACGTGTACACACGCATGTATGTATGTATGTATACGGATGATAGTTATAATATTAAATTTGTAAGATTTATGCGCTATATGAATTTAATGAAACCGTTCACAGATAATTATTAAAACACTCGCCATTAATTAAACTGTTATTCTAATAATTAATTACGCGGAAAAGTGTAGATTTTCCGTACAAAACAAATATAATGCACGCTCTAGTGTTAAATTTTTGTTTAGTTATTAATTACTTGACGATCAGAATTCATTGTATTTTATACATCTACACAAAAAATAAATAATAATATATTAATAACTGTTAAAACAATATATATATTCATACTGTACGTGGAAATGTTAAACTCCCGACGTTAACGAGGAATTAACAGAAAAAACATAATTATATGTCGCCGGACGTTAACGAGGAATTAACAGAAATTCAATTCGAACCATTAGTTTGATGCAAAATAAATTATCTACTAATTATCAATTACAACATTATTCTATTCAAACGCTATCCCAATCTCTCCGGGTGAATCGGGAATGATGAAAAAATTCATAATTATGTCTTGGACGCTCTATCACAGATAGTAAACGAAATTCAATTCGCACCCCATTAGCTTGGTACAAAATAAATTATTGCCAGATGTACGAAACGAACAGTCATCTCTTTCTAACTCATACGCATTGTGAAAGCAACGAGGGTTCGAAGACGAAATAAAATTGTAGATTCTAAAAATTATAACAATTATTCAACAATCACACGTTGTTAACAATCAAAATATATTATGTCCTATAACTGATACAAATTCCAGATGTTTATTTATTTCACATAAACTATTGGAAACGATGAATTCATGTGAACACGTTTCGAACGGTCCGACTTATTATACGATTGTAAAAAGATCATTCGTTAATGAGGTCGACTCGAACGACATCTCATTGTATATTATAGAACAGATATTCATTGGATGCATATGTCAAAAATATTCTCTCGTAACCCTAAAATCAAAAACACATTTTTTTTATTTTATTTATATTTTTCATTGGAGAAATGTATTTTTTTAAAATGATGAATAGTTAATAGACTTTTAAATAAAATAACAATAATGTTTGCTTAACTGATTTTTTATTAAACTTCTGTAATCAATGCAAATATGTTACGTCGTCGAAGAAATACAGTTCCTGAATCTATAATTGAAACTGTTAAAGAACTCGATGCATTCCCTAAAATACCAGAAAGTTATCTTGTATCGACCCGAGTCGGAGGGTCGTGTGAGTGAGAAAAAATAATTTATATCTTTTGATTTTTTTCATTCTTCATATTAAATTGTTTCAGTATCGATTATTAGTTATTTAATAATAATTTGGCTAATATATTCGGAAATAAATTATTACCAGGATAGTCAGTTCGTTTTTAAATTTGCAATCGACGAACAGTTCGATGCGAAATTATCGATCGATGTCGATATGACCGTCGCTATGCCGTGTAATCGTATGTATATTTCTTTTCTGAATTCGGTCGGAATGATCGGTCACTGTCCGGAATCTCGATTTCAGACCGATAACGACGGTTTAATAAAATTCTGATTTTTAATACGTAGGCTTAGGAGCGGATATACTGGATTCGACGGATCAAAACGTTTTGATGTTCGGATCTTTAGAAGAGGAAAATACATGGTTCGAATTGACGCCCGTGCAAAGAAAACAATTCGACGCGATGGTTCATATAAATTCGTATTTACGTGAAGAGTATCATGCGGTTCAAGTAATGGTTTTAGACGTATCGACGTGCGTTCGTTCGTGTCCGCTTATGTAAACGGTGAAAAATTTTACTTCAGGAACTGTTGTGGAAGAGCGGCTCGTCTCCGACGTTCGCGTCTCTCTCTAGACGCACGGAAAATCCGAACGTTCCGTACGACGCTTGTAGATTTTACGGAACGCTCACGCTGAACAAAGTAGCCGGAAATTTTCACATAACCGCCGGAAAGAGCCTTTCGTTGCCCAGGGGTCACGTACATATCAGCGCGTTCATGTCGGATAACGATTACAATTTCACGCACAGAATCAATAGGTTGAGCTTCGGCGATCAGAGTCCTGGAATTTTACATCCCTTGGAAGGGGATGAAAAATTCACGAACGAACGTAATCGAATCGTATCCGTATGGATTTTCATCGACGGTTTTCATTTCGTTTCGTTCCTTCTTTTAGATATGATGTTGTATCAGTATTTCATCGAAGTCGTACCGACGACGGTCGAAACGTTTTTAACGAACGTGAATACGTATCAGTACAGCGTGAAAGAGCAGAGTAGACCGATAGATCACGATAAAGGAAGTCACGGCGTACCTGGAATATTTTTCAAGTACGATATTTCTCCTCTGACGATAAATATCAGACAAGAGAGAGATAATATCGTGACTTTCTGCGTAAGATTATTCGCGACAGTCGGAGGAATATTCGTCATTTCAGGTAAACGACGATACGATGATGCGATTTCGATTGATATATAAAAACCGTTTCACGTTTAGAATTCACGAGCTCGTGGATACGATATTTTCTCGATAAACTCGAAAGAAAACGTACGACGGAGAAAGAGACGTTCGAAAATTCGGAATCGCCGTACGCCATTCCCGTCGAAAGTGTTTAATAGAAACTATCGTTTTGTTACGACGGTATTACGAATAAAAATCTCTTCGATATCGTATCGATATTTCGTGATAGTTTTCGTATTAAATACAACATTTTAAATATCATATCGATTGAAGTTTTCATTTGTTCGATAAATATTATTTAAATACTTTTTTATCGAACGTATATACATTGTAAAAAAATCTCCTTTTATTCATAACTGAAAATAAACAAGACACAAACATAAATGTAATGTGAACAATAGCTTACCATATATAAATTTCAAATTTATTTCTAATAGTTATTTCTGAATTTGAAAGTCTTCCTTTTTATATGTTCATTAAAGCTACCTTGCAATATTTTTTCTTTTTCTTTAAGAATCGTGTGCAGACTATTTATATTTCACATCTTTAGGCAATATTGCATAAAATGTATTATCCGTATAGTTTAACTACAATATAAATATGGAACTTATAAACATAAAAAACTCACTTCATATTTCAATCACCATATTATATTGTAAAGAATATCTAACACAATTATTTTTATTTACTCAACTTTTAATACTAATAACTTAAAAATTGTACATACTTTGTATTCATATTACATAAATATTTTTAAATTGATAATTAAAATATTTTTTTACAGAAATATATTAATTACTAAGTTTTACTGCCATTTAGACATTTGTACAAGTAATACTTTTAAAAAAAAAATATATCTATTAAATTTAGGAACTTCAGTTTACAGATTCCCTAAATAATATGTACCACTGTAAGTAGACAAGTTTATATATGTATATAAATATATATATATATATACACATATATACTTACGTTGTACATAAAAAATAAATGCATGTGTGTAAAATAAGATTTTTTTATTTCACTACAAATATTACCAATATTTTTAATATTATTTCATTCTCAATTAACTACATATTTTACATCACAATAATGAAAAAAACTTACATTAAATAAATCAATAGCGCATAAAAAAAAAGTATAAAAAAATAGTTTATTAACTAGCAACATGGTAAACTAAAAATAAAGAGATGATTTTTTAATATTTTTAGCATATCCAATAAATGTTTACATATGTTTATTTAAAAAAATTAAATCATTTACTCTGTGTACTTATGTATTTATTTAATATTCACTTTTATATTTTAATATTACATTTAATTAAACTTGTCCTTAAATATAAAATCAATTGAGTTGCTTTTAACTAAAATGTCTTAAAATATTATTAAGTAGTCTTATACAATTGATAAATTATGTATGCATATATGAATAAATATATGCTAGTATATTTTATGTGTGTGTGTATGTATGTATATGTATGTATATGTATACATATATATATATATATATATATATATATATATATATATATATATATATATATATATATATATATGTATATGTATATTGCACTGAGGTAGAAATTTGGAAATGAAAATCATAAAATAATGTTATAAAAATGAATCATAGTAAATCATTTTCTTAGCAAGGTATTAAATTTAATACACCTGATATAACAATATTTACAATAGCCTTAAGGCCTTGAGCAACAATTTGTTTACAATCACATCTAAAAGTAATAATTTATTTACATTTTTATATCAATAATATGTTCTATTGAAGTAAAAAGAAGTAATAAAAAAAATGGCTGCAGATTTCACACATGTGATATGTTGACTTTGAAATTTTAATATATAATATACAAAATAATTCAAAACTATATTTATATAATATCATTCCTAATACTTGAGTTCATTTATTTTATATATTTTTTGTAAAAAAAATCCATATCTTCTGAATTTATTATAAAAAATGATAATATAGATTACTATGTGCTAAAAAAATAATATTAAATACTCACTTTGTAAATTATAAACATATAAATAGCAAAATCACTCTTCAGTCTTCGATGCATTAATTCGTTTGACACGTAACATTAATAATATTTTCAGAGCGTTCGAAATTCTTATCTCTTAGCGTTTCGTGTGTAAAAACACCGATTTTAAAAATATTTAAGTCTTCGTTTCACTCGTCGAAAGATATATGTTTTTTTAAATTCTATACGATTCACTCTATGAAAAACTACTTTGGCGAAAATATCAAAAATATATTTAAAAGTCAATACGAAAAACATATCGGTCATAATAATCGATTCTATCGACCGATGCGGATCGACGAATAAAAACAGGTTCTTGCGCTATACGTAATTATTAACGGTATGGATTTTATATTTATATCTAAAACAATGAATATTTACTAATACTTTTCAAAAACCCTGCGAGGCGAGTCGGTGTGTTTTACATATACGTGCTTGCGTTAACGTTCGCCACGACACTATGTGATTCGTAAAACAAATACGATCGTGTTATAAACGAGCGTACGTGTGAAAATTCTAATTGATTTTTTAATTTCGTATCGCCGAACATAAACTATTACTCTGACGTCGTACCTTACCTATGAAAATTCTTTAGTTCGAAGACCTACGTATTTCAAGAAACTACGTGATCGTTTTATCACTCTGCCTTATACAGACGATATCCTCGCTGTTCAACAGACGACTGGTCAGATCGGCATCGTGACCGCAAGCGTCCGGTACGCCGTCGCTATACGAAGCCGTGTTGTTGAGCACGTGCGGCGCTTCGTTGAATTCGTCTAATTCCTCGACGTCCGCGCAGGATCTCTCGGCTAACAGAAAATATTGCTCCGATCGAGTCGGCCACAGCAAATGCGCCATTATACAATAAGCTAGACAATCCGCCGAATACGTTATACCTGAAACGATAAATGAAATTTATATTTACGTTTTCGACCGGACGTCGTTTTCGTCCGTTCTACCTAAAAGTAATTTAAATCGCCACAACGCCGAGACTTGAAGTGCGATGAGCGCGACGATAGGTAAATAAATAAACCACACGAGACTCGAAGCGCCGAAATGTAATAGAAAATGAAGTTTCTGCGTATTGTGTTCGTACAGCATGGTGGTGCGTAACGCGCATATAAACCACACCATTATGAGCGATCGGAACACGATGATAAGCCAACCGGGCCAAGTCTGATACTCGTCGATATCTTCTATTATATCTACTTCGGTCTGAAAAAGAACCGTTATTGTTTTTCGATTTTTTTTAAATTTATTTTTAAATCTCATCGACGGAAATAAAATACGAAATATGAATTTCATCGTTTATATTTCGATCGTAAAAAAAAACATTAAATTTTTGCAACTCACCAAATTCCACACGTACAGTAATATATGAACGATTCCGTAACAAAGCCATATACCGAAAACGAAAGGTTTCCACGTAAGCTCTAACCGAGTCACCGCCCAACCTTTGGCGAGCAGAAGTAAAAGGAGCATGAAAGACGTCTAGAACAGAAAAATTTATAGAATCCAGAACCGAAACGACGATCGGACGAAACGGAATTCGACGAAACGAACTCACCCTCGACAAAATATCGAGAATATCTCCCGAAAGGTTCAATTCGGGATAGCCCGTCCCGTCCAGAGCGAACTTCAACGTGTGCAGTAAAATGAAACACAACGCTACGAAATCGAGTAACAGGCTGGCCGTAAAAAGTTTCGTGACCGGATGTCTTTGAAGACGAGCGGCGTTCAACTGTAACGGAACCAATATCGCATAACAGAGCCAGAAGAGTAAGTACATCTCGAGAGTGTTCTGTCGGTCGAACGAAAACTGATACACGAACGGATTATAGGTAGACTGATTCGGATTTCCGTTCACTAACCAGACGTCGTAGTCGATCTCGTAGTTCAGAACCCGTCCGTTTTTCCCTCGTTCTTCGTAATGCTGCCATTCGCAAGTCGTTATGTTGTGATAACACGCTACCAACGACACGTACCAAAACCTAAAACGATTTTACAGATCGGTTTTCGAACGTTTCCGCGGCCACGACGAACGTACGCGTGCGAATAAAATCGAATTTCTACTCTCGCGTTAAAAACATAATAATCGTATGATTCTGCGATCGTTACGTACCGTGGTTGTTTGAAATCTTGCATTACGTAAGTGAACTGATACTCTTTGATAACGTTCCACGGAGAATCTTCGTCTTTACATAACTCGTGTTTTTTGCAAGGAACTTTACGCAAAAAATCTTTTTTGCCATTCGTATTACATTTCGAATCGTACGAAGTCTCGTTTAACTTGTTAAACATCAACCGACATGCCTCGGCTTTATCGAATATTCTTCTATTACTGTAATACTCGAGAAAATAATTTCTATCGAGTACAGCGAACGTGACAGGTACGGAGAAATTATGTTTGGAAGTAATATTGCCGAAAATATACCCATATGTTTCTTTTGCATTATGTACATCGGTTTTTTGGAAACCGAATTTAATAATAAATTTAAAAAAATCGTTTGTATTGAAAGTACCCGTTAATCGTGTACTTTTTATTGGCACTTGCAATATGAAAACTATTATAAAAAATGTGTATACGTACTTCTTTAAAACCATGTTTCAGAGTAAACGTTAATTAGGTTAGGTAATATTAATATATATTGACAATTATTCTGACAGACAACAAAACTCACTGAACTGAAATAGTGGGGATGGCAATTGCACCAATGTTTGCGATTGTAGTTTTAGTAATTGGGCCAACTGATATTATATACATACATATATATAAATATAAATATAAATATATATATATATATATATATATATATATATATATATATATATATATATATATATATATATATATATATATATATATACACACATACATATACATACACACACACAAGGATCGTTTGATAAGTATGGTAAATTTATTTATTGTTTAATTTAATTACATTATTCAATTTAGTTTTTCTTACTTTTTTACCATACTTATCAAACGACCGTTGTATAAACATATCAACACAAAAAAATTATACATATATGCATTTCTTTTTAATAAAAGGCAATTCATCAGCTACTTCAACAAAAATTATCAATATAGTTCAATAGATTAAATAATTCATTCGCAGAAAATTCTTATGCTCGAACGTAATTTCTTCTGTAAATGAGTAGAATCAAATACTTTTCTACATTCCGTGGATATAGAGAAGAATACAAAATGCGATAACAAAAGGATACAAAATATTATAACAAACAAATTCAAAAATTAATTCTTCTGTATTGAATATACATTTATATTACAATTATTGATAAATTCATCAGTTTTCTTTACAAATATTTTATAGAATAGTTATGATTAAAAAATGATGACAATGCATTTTTAAATATTTTTGCAGTATATTTTGGTTAAAAACATCAGACATTTGTATATATATATATATAACCCTGTTAAATGTTAATATAATAATCACACATTTATATCATTTTAGTAAATATATAAACTCTAGATCGACTACATACCAAGAAAATATTCAGCACGAGTTCATGAAACAAGAAGTTATTTCCGATGTTCTATCACAACGAACGATCGGTATTACGACTATACGTAACGTCTAAAACTTAATCTATATATACTCGGCACTAGATAAATATTTGAACTATCGATATTACGACAACGTCCGACGTACTTGTTTTATGAGCCCGTGCTCGTAATGAAAAATATACATACGTGTGAACCGTAACCTACGGAAAAAACACCGTTTTTTTATCATAGTAGATATATAATAAACGATTAAAACTATATAAAAAAAAAATGATTACTCGCTAAAGTCACTTGTGCATATTTAGTTAAACATTTTGGACCACATATTTCAATATTAAGAGATCACTTTTGCAAGAAAGTTTTCACATCTTGTTTATATATTCATACTTTTTATATGCATGTATATACTCACATACGAGCATATATTTTACATGCGCACACTTAACAGATGGCCTGATAACTATACATTTTTACACACAGCCAAGTATTATTTATATCTTGTAATTATTTATTTACTTGCATTCGTGTTCGTGTGCGTGTGTATGTTATGTATGCATTTTATATATAATTGAGTAAAGAAAAGTATCGATTAAAAAAAGGCTTCGATTATAACATAACGAATACTAAGAAAAATATTACTATAAAAATATCGATCGAGTACGATAATAAAATACGTGCTCGACGTCAATTCCTTTTTTAAAATCAGATACGAAACCGTACGCTTTCGAATCGTACGATTCGATTTTAAAACATTTACCGTCGAAGAGTACGAAATAACGTCAGCCTTCGACGTACCGTAGTCGCTGTACTATTTTAAAAACGATAAAATTTATATAAAACCTTACGAAAACGGAACGATACTACCGAGTTCGAAACAACCGCACGTACTTGTCGGCCGGTGACCGTGACGACGAACGATATAACTGTGTGTCGTTTGAAGATGCGTAAAGTATTTTCGAGAATTTCAATATCCGACGAATAACGACGAGTGTCAGCGTGTGGAATCGTGCTATCACAGATAAAAAACGAATCGACCGATCGTGGCCAGAGAGCAGATTTATAAACTGCAGGTACTACAAGCTTTATATTATAAAATTTATTTTTAACATATATCATATATTCTCTACTATATATTGTACATTTGCTCTGAAAAACACACAGTTCTCAATTTGTACGTTTTAAGAAATAAAAATGAATAGAACAATGTCTGAATTCTAAGTAGTAACTCCAAATTTACATAAAAAAAACCCTACAAAGAATCTACAATAAAAACATCTGATCATTTCACAGTTAGTTAACCAGTAAGTTTTCATGTACCTTTCTTTATAATAATTTGGTCTTAAGATAACTTTTCATAAAACAGCATTATTTCAATGTTCAATACCGATTATATATAAAAATCTATAGAAGTAGATAGTTTTTTTTTTAATTAAGATCACAAATTGTCATCAGTACAGTGAATCTTCATTCATTATGTTTCTATATAATACATTCATATACATTCATATATATATATATATATATATATATATATATATATATATATATATATATATATATATATATATATATATATATATATATATATATATATATATATATATATATATATATATATATATATTCATTAATACATATACATTTATATATATATATATATATATATATACATGAGGGTATTTGATAAGTATGGTAAAAAGTAAGAAAAACTAAATTGAAAAATTTAATTAAATTAAACAAAGAAATTTACCATATTTATCAAACGGCCCTCGTATGTATGTATGTATACATATATATATATATATATATACACACACACACACACACACACACAAATACATACATACATACACTCACACATACAAATAAATATATACATGTGTAAGTGTTATTTCAGAAACATATGTAATGAAGATTCAAGTATTATATTCATTGCTGTAGGAAGAACACTCAATGTTACACAGTCAAAACATTATGGAATTGTGGAGGTACTCTATTATATCCATGCTTATGATTATTATAGGCTCCGTTTGTAAATGATCCTGTTCCATTTCCTTGGAAATTGAACTGAGGAAAAACTTCATAATTACTACGCCACGGTTCACGATGTCCGAAAACAAATCCCGGATGATAACCGTTACGATGATGCACTAAGGTATTCGGTCCGTTTGTAACTTTTTTATTCGTAGGAGAAGACAGACCGTTTCTCGATCGATTATATTTCCGTTGAGACGGCAAACGTTTAGATTCCGGTGAAACGGGTTTATAGATCGAACCGTCGTCCGAAGAACCGCTACTACCGACGTCAGAACCGGGCGATGCGGTCAACGCGCGATCGATCTGCTCCGCGACCAACATCTGATTTTCTTTGTCGTGAAACGAAGCTAAAGTACAATAGGAACCTTCGGTTTCACCGAACCTAATAGGATCGAAAAACGAATTTTTAACCGTGTGCGTGCGTGCGAGATACATATATAGAGAGAGAGAGAGATAAAGGGAGATATAGAGTTTGCGTCGCTATATATATATATATACATATATACACGTTACCTGCAACAAACTTCGTTAGGATCGACCCACAAAGTCAGTTCCATAGGAAGATGGAGATCACCGTAACTGAGACCTGCTAACGTCGCAGCTTTTTCTAAACTGTAATCTACCGGCGTGAGCCCGTTGAGTCGTATACAACGGTATCCTTGACCTTTAGCCGGACAATCGGGAAACCAGTGATTCCGGAAACGTTCGGTCAAGAGATCTATCAATTGTAACTTGAACGTATCGAGTTTTTCACGGGAAAATTTTTCATTCTTTTCGATAATGCGAACGAGAAACAACACGGCGGCCAATATTTCGTCTTGCATCGTTCCGACGATCTCGAAGAGTTTTCTGTGAGTATCGATGATTTACCGTTATGACATTCAGTCGCATTTGGAACGAACAGCGACCCGGGCACGAATGAATTCTCGAACGATCGATGTTATTCAGTGCGCACGCATGAAAATATCGTCGATTATCGAATTACCACGATATCTGTAAATAAAAACAGAAATCTCGTAATAAATGAAAATACACAACAAGGCATATTAATTGCATATATCAACAGAAACACTTATATAAATGAGATGTTCTATTTAAGGAACAGTCATAAAGCCATACCATATTTTGTTTACAAAACAGTCATATGAATGTCTTGTGAAAAATACATTACAAATAAATTAATATATACTATCTCATTGTGCAATGAAAATACATGTGTGTGTATATATATATATATATATATATATATATATATATATATATATATATATATATATATATAAACACACACACAAACCCATTAAAATGCATACATACACATACTGTATAAAATAAATAGCCCTTTTTGTTCCTTATTTACCTTTCATTTTTTTTATTAAAGCCGTATTTGGTTAAAATTTAATTTAATATTAAACATACATGCATACATAAATAGAAGAGCAATGTACTAAATTAAGGTCACATCAGAAAAGCCTTGATTTTATTGTATTAATTAGTACTTTTGGACTAATTCATAACTTACAAACAAACAACTTCAATAAAAATGGATAAATACTAAACATAAACAACAATATTATATAAATTTACAGTACAGAACAAAGAAAAATATGCTATGCCAACTCACTGTTAATATGTGTATACAAACCAGGCACATACATACGTACACACAGAGTAGCGCAACATACACAAACGATGTTTAGACTGTGACGTAAACTAATATGGAACAAAGAGCAACAACATAACACAGCTGCGAACAATCACGTATACGCATACCACACCATACAGTTATTAGCTTTTTTCGATGTTTTAGACCTTTATTCCTTTAAAATTAACATTTTAGCATTTAGTAATATACGTTACCATTAGAATGCGATACGATGTAATATAACTTTAATCGATTTTAAAAGAGAACACTCATAAAAGTAAAAAAAAACACATGGCACGACAAAGGCGTAGTAAAGAAACTTAATAACATTGAGACACACACACAAGCATAAAGCAATGTACACATATATACAATGTGGACAACGTTAAAAAATTAAAATGGTTGCAGACTTTCATGATGGGATTACTTTCTTTTCGATGCAAGACTTCAAAAGAAATTGAATATACATTTCCAATTTAAAACACAATACCATTTGCTTATAATTCATAAAGTAAACATTGTTAACTATTCAGAAATTAGAATTCTTGCCTTTACATTAACATTGTTAAATATATGCATAATATATACATATAGATTAATTCAAATTATTTTATTTTCTCATCTTCTATTTCCTTAAAAAATAAATAAATAATGTATATCTGTATGGATATGTGTGTTTATATTTATATATATATATATATATATATATATATATATATATATATATATGTATATATATATATATATATATATATATATATATATATATATATATATATATATATATATATATATATATATATAGGAATACCTCGCATAGTGCGGCTAATCTGTTCCACTGATTTGCCGGACTATTTGAAACGGACTAATCGAAACATTAACTAAATACAAAAAACGTTAATTGGTTCCAAGTAATTTTTTTTCCTGTTTTTCAGTAAATAAAACGAGGGTAATATATTTAAATGTTTGTATGTATCGACAAAACAAAATCAGGAGTTTATACATTCATTTTCAATTAAAATTTAATTATCAAAAAATCCACTTTACTCTAGAGTTACGAATCGAAAACTTATAGAAAAAGAAAAAAGACCACAAAACTAAAACTGCGTATGCAATGCGTATATATATATATATATATATATATATATATATATATATATATATATATATATATATATTAAAATTTCAACCCACATTACAGTGAAATCGTACACTGTATTAGGATTTTCGAGTAGAAATTTTATTAAAATTTGAAAATTTATTTAACAATTTTATTATCAATAAATGTATGTAACAATAATACATCGTATTAAAACTAAAAATATATTTAATATTCCAAGTGATTATTTCACTATGTAGCCCTATTTCTTGTTTGTGAAATTATTATAAAATCTTTTTGCGAAATTTTGCAATGAGTTTTGCGAAATTCGACAAGATGAATATATTTGAGCGCAATTATCGTTTCGATAGCCAGCCTCGATGGCATCGTGGATAGCAGTTCCATAGATTTTATTTTTTATCCACGGATTACTAAAAACAAACGAGACAAATTATTAGAAATATTATTATGATATTTTTTTGGATGAAACTCAATAGATTCGATGTGAATAACGAACATTGTGATCGGCTGTTATTTTAGTGCATAAAACCGTTATTGTGCTTTTTAGAGGAATTTTTATACGATACTCGATTAGTGGAGCTCTATTCATTTACTGCATCGATTATAATAGTTCGATCGGCCGAGTTACCTTGCGAATCCATCGATGATTTTATCGGTACTTTTTGCCTGTCCAGATAAAACGTTCTGAAAAGCGGACTGTATAACTGAACAAGCAGACTTTTGCATGCAAGCCGTCGTATCGATATTGTTGTCTAACAGTACTTGGTCCACTTGAGTCATAACTCTCCACCATTCGTTTTCTTCTAAACCTGCGAGGAAATAATAAATATGTTTGTTCCCTTTATAAATATGTTAATCATCCTAATAAATATACAGTTATTAGCTGATTAGAAATTTATCAATGAAATCGCCATTGATATATTCATGTGTAAAAAAGTAAACAATGATTTATTATTGGCCATTCGAATGAAATTCTATGCTAAACGGTAAAGATTTCTTTGTGGAAAATGAATAAATACTTTTTATTCTTCAATCATCGATTGTTTCATGCAATGTAATTTATCTTGAATAGAAAGAATGAAACTATTATCACTTTTGCTTATATTTCACTTTTATCAATATATACACATACACACACACACACATATATATATACACACACACACATATATACACACACATGTATTCAAACACACAAAGATTATTTGAATACGATAGAGCGTCGACGAATCGATGTAACTATAGAAATTGTCATAATGTTTAAAAACAAATAGGATAAGTTGTCATTTCAAAGTTGTTTACGCAGTCAAAAATTATCTGTACAAAATTTTCGTGCATAAATTGATTGTGTTGTAAATAATTATCATGTTTATGTTCTCATGAATGAAAAATATAGCTCTGATATCTTGTTATCTACGTGAATCGTATCGAATATCAAAATGCAAGAACAATTATATCTTGTCGAATTTATTGTCGAAAATGTCAACCTCACGCCGAAAATCCCGCTGTACTGTAAAGGCGATTTGAATTACACGATAGAATGCGGAAACCTCTTCACCTTGGAGCTATCGGACGAAATCAGTTCGAAAATGCAACCGCCGCCCGAAGCCGGCAATGGAAAATCGTATTTATTTCCAATGAAAACAAACGAACTCGCGAAAGCGTTGGAAAGCACTAATATCGTCGTCAAAGTGAAGGCCAGAGCTACGGGACAACAATACGGAACCGCGAACGTGTCGTGGAAAAAAGAGTTCGTCGAAATGGTGAAAAAGTCAGCTCTGACACAGCAGTTGGCTCCTTGTACCGCTCACGAGGTGGGGAAAATCAAAGACGAGAAAAACGCCGCGATCGGAGACGTTCTGTTATTCGTTCGACTGTCGTGTTATGGCCAGAGCATTCAAACGCAGTTTCAGGTCGTGGCGAAAGATACTTCCAAGTCCTATTTGTTCAAAAGTCCCGTCGCTCAAACGACGTTCTCGTGTAAAAGGTAGCGGCGATCTCAAAGATAATCGATCTTTGCTATCGGCTATCGTTTATTATTGTAGATATGGGCAGGAAGGAACACCCGACGACGTGATACCGGTAGCTCCTCTATATAACACGGAACAATTTTCAAAACTGCGCATCACCGAAAAAGACGAAATGACTCAGGAGGAATTAGAAAATCGAATTTGCGAGAGCGAAGCGTGTCCTGCTGCACTGGCGTTCAAAGAATTCGGACTAGGTTTGTAATGAAAACAGATGTTATTATTTTTTTATCGATAGACGCACGTCAGTCAGTCGGTGCAGCTCGAATCCTCTCGATCGGTTCACGTACGGCTTGATGTTGTCAGTTAAAATCATATGCAGGACCGCTTTCGAAAAAAGACTCGGCGAATCGAATAGGAGACGACTACAAGTCCAAGTACTCTTACGAGAGATTGTTTGCCACTTGTCGACGTGATCTGATGTCGTCGCTGGAAGCGACGCCTCTGTCGGAATACAGTCGTTTGCGAGGCGGAGGCGGATGCGAGAACTGTCCGTGGAAGAAAGGGGAGACGACACGTGACGAAACGACGTTGCCGACGGACACGGCGCCGCAATCGGCCGCGGCGGACGAAGGATGCGACGAAGTGACGTGTCCGTTCATGGACTCGGAACAGGAGGGAGAAGAAGACGGCGAGTGCATGCCGTGTCCGATGACGGCGAGATCGCAACGGCGTCCGATCAAGAAAGGTCCGTGCGGTTCGAGCAAATGTCCGCACGCCGACGAATGGACCGAAGTCAACAGTCCGAACTACGCCGAGAAACTACGCGACGAGGCGAAGAATCGCGGCGGTCCGATATGCGCGGCGGAGGCCGTCAAGACGTTCGAATTGCCGACGACGAAAATCAACGTGGGCACGCAGAGCGAGGCGAACATCGTGTCGAACGACGAGACGCAACGATCGGTCGGCTGCGGAAAACCGAAATGCAAATATTCGCAAGCGATCATCAAGAGCAGAGGCGGATGCGGGCGTCCGAAATGCAAATGGTCCGGTTCGAGCGACGACGCCGATCCGAGAATGATATGCGAGGTGTGCGGAGGGTACACGTTGACCGGGAAAACGTGCAAGGACATGTCTCCTGATAATCTGAATAAAATCATGGAGGACAGTATGGCCGTGTCCTCGGGCCAAGGAGACGAGACCCAGTCGAAGGGGGGCAACGCGGACGGAAAGAAAGTCGCTCAAAAAACGCAAGTCTCGATATATATTTTTTCTGAATGCATATCGCCTGAGAAAGTTTCGTACACGAATCGAATTCATAGAAATTAATTCAATATCGTTTCTAGTCCGAGAGATACCGCATCGTACAAATCGAATCCGAACCAGAGTCAGTCGACGACGACGGCGAAAAGTGCCCCGGAAGTGAGCAGTGCGGCCAAACTGCGCATGAAAGATCATTCGAAATCGGACAAAGTGCTCGCCAATTCCGCGTCCAAAGAGAAAAGGAAACGGAAAGCCAATTTCGTATATTCGGTGGGCGATACGTATCCGGGCGTGAAGCTTGGACACAAACGGTGCTGCATGCCCGGTCGCAACGTGCCCGGTCGAATGGGCTGGCTATGGGATATACGAGACACGCTCACTAATATGAGAGTGAGTAATTGATTTTCAATTCGACTCGTGTGTGTGTGTGTGTGTGTGTGTTTATATATATATATATATATATATATATATATATATATATATAATATCATTTCTGATAACGCATTGTCATTAGCAACGTAGAGGCTGGAAACCGGGCGCAGTGAGTCGTGGCGTGATGGAACGTATTCAGGAAAGTCGACGAGCCGCAGGACTTGCACCGCTCGAAGATATGAGCGTGAGTCCGTCCAAGAGGAAACTGGTGAAAACACGAAATCCGGCAATGATCGAGGACGACGACTACGAAGTGAAAGCGAAACCCACGTTGCAGATTAAAAAGAAAGACGGATGCTATTGGATAACGATGAATCCGTTGAAGGATCCGACGACGATCGAAGATAACGAAGATCCCTACATGCAATGCGAACCGTTACAATTCAAGATTACGAAAAATCGCGACAAGATCGTGCAGGTATGGATTATTTTCGATATGAACGGACGGCCGCGTTCGAATCTTCGCATATTTTTCCACATGAACTCTATCCACTTTCGATTATCCGCTCTGCTCAACAGTATGTTTGTGTATGTTTAGATGAACGTAAAAGATCCCGACGCGTGCGAATGCGAGGAACTGTGGGCTCGTGAAGTCGCGTCGAAAGGAGCGATGTCGGCGAGTTCGTCAGACAGCGAATTAGATGTAGAATTTACACCGCCGGCAGGAATGATCGACGAGGAACATATGAAAAAGAAACCGAACGTCATTCATGCCGACACACAGTATTTGCTTGCCGACATCGGAATCGAAACGACCGAGGGAATGAAAGTAGGTAAAAAAGGAAAGGGCGGCAAGGGAAAAGGTAAGAAGAAGAAATGATCGTGGCGTGCGACATATAGTTTGTTATAAGTTCGATAAATGTTGCCCCGTGTATTTTACGGGAAAAAATCCCATGAAATAAATATCGACATCTCGATTAATAATAAACATTCATATATTAATAAACAGATAGACGATGATCTTGTTATCGTTTGTATTATATCTGATTGCATTTTTTTATGTTTTATCGTTTTCATTCATTGTGATTTTTTCTTTTTTTTTTAAAAAAAAAAAGAAGAAAAGAAAACACGCAACAGATCCGAAAACAATTCACTTTGTTATTTTAATTTTAGAAAATATAGAGCGGCCCAGATTAGACTGAAAATTCTAAACGTGCAATTCGTTCACTCGTTCACTGTCATTTACTATTCTTTTGCTATCTTTCAGTCTCAGTGGTGCCGCCCTATATTCAATATTTTATATACGTGCATACTTTTTCGTTTTGCGACTAATATTGTATTTGTTCGAAGCACCGATTCGTGTAATAAAATTATTCACAAGAAACATGCGTCTCTTTTTCAACGTTTGTCTATCTATTCGTACGATATCGACTTTTAAATGAAATAGTTTTAAGAGAGAAACGAAAATTAGGAAATATCTTATCTAAGAAACGATCGACTTTACCTCTAGATACAGTTTTTCTAAAAAGATACGATGACAGTAATCCCGAAAACCCTGGAATCATAATGGCGATGCCGAAAATAACAGCGCCGACTAGAAGTATAGCACCGACATTGATGTTAGCTAACGGAAGTCCTTGTGACAAATTCTCCATTGCCTTTTTTACAGGGATTTTAACAAAAGGAACGGCAAATTCTATATCTATCTGCAAAACGTGTATAAAAAGACATGTTTAAATAAAAAAAAAATATATGAAAATGTTCAACGAGCATGACTCATTTCATACTGTAGATCGTTTTCTTTATAAATGAATCCGTTTTCAGATAATAATATCATAATTTGAAAATAACATTAACGAAATTGTAATGTCGATAATTAGGTCGACGTGAATAATAATACAAGACTATTAAACGGTTTTATGGAAAATCTTGTAGTGTTAAAAAACGATTTTTTATTTTCTTTAGTAAATGTTTTAAATAATTTCAAGTGCACTGACAAATAATAAGTTTTATTTGATTTTTCAAAATCATTACGAATTTCTCAATATGTGAAAAATATTCAAAAGTGTACAGCGTCAGAGTGATTTTTTTAAAATACTCTTTTTGAAAAAAAATGTTTCAATAAAGAATCGATTACAAAATATAAAATTGTTTTTATTTACACTAGTTTACGTGTACTGATCGATTGAACAGAAAAAGAAGTATAACTTTTGAACATAAATTAGTTGCCATTCAATTATGTTATAAAAATAACCGACAATCGTTTATCAATCATGCTATTCGATTAGAAGCTAGCGTGCATATCGATGGCTGTACCATCATCGTCGAAGTACTGTATTATAAAATCTATATTCTATCATAAAGCACACCGACGACAATTGTAACCGCTGAACGTCGCTAATAAATTTAATTCATTTGCGCTCGAATAAATTTATTACAAATCACAACGAACATAGTGAATGTAATTTGTATTTTGCCAAGTTGTCATATTAAAGTATTGAAATATTATCGATTCGAAAATTTGCATAAATCAATTCAAATTAATATAATTATCCGGGCTATCGATCCAAGTCACATGATAAATTAAGATTTATTCAATTAATGTAAATAATATTTTATAAATTATAAACTCATTTTTAAAACTTCACTGTATAACATTTTCAAATAGTAAATTAAAATTAGAAAACTACTCTGACTGAAATTATGTAAATTGCATTTTTAAATTCTATATCGAAAAAAATGCTAATTCGAAATTATTTTACACAAATTCGAAAACGAACAATCGGATAATGAAAACAATTAAAAAGGTCAAAACGATAATAGAATTTGCAGTTCATTATAACTCTTGTATTTGCATATCGAGAGTGAACATTTCGTTCTAGAATAACAAGACGACAGTATTCCACAATACTTACAAGAACACTACCGTCGGAATGGAAGGACACATATCTGGATTGTCTGTTCGACTGCATAAAATCCGTTTTATGATTTCCATATTTCAATCGGTCGTTGTTCATCGTCAGAAAGGTATCGGTCGTATTATCGTAACCGACAATTCGTTCTACACACAATATCACTACTATTAAGATGCACAGCTTATTACTTTCTTGTACCATTTCGAAAACGATATATGAACAATATAGCGGTTAGAAAATTATTTTTATTATTCTCTTTTTGAAACGGGCGAGGATTTCGACAAGAATCGCTAGTGTCGAATAATAAAAATATCTCGAGCGAACGAACGAATTCTATTAACCGTCAATAACGACGTGTCGTCGTGAAAGATTTCAATACTTTCAGATAATCTAACCACGAGCCGAACTAGAGTTACAGTCGAACGTTACTTGTAATCTTTCTGCTTAACAAGTGACAATTATCATACGGACAAGACATCATATAAACAGCGAAATTTGTGAAAAGACAGCTAGACACGACAAAGCGGGATGGTGTTTTTTGTGCTGAAAAGTGCATTCATTAATTCGACAAAACATAATACAATTAATGTATGTATGTGTGTATGTATGCAAACGAGTATTACATACGTACACATTAGGCTGTTGTACATGTACATAATAGATAGGATGTCGGTCACATTCTTTGAATATGGGCATTGTTTCGAGTGCGACGCGATTGCTTTTCCATAACGATAATTACAGATGCGTAATTATAAAATAATTAAATAGAAGTCGATTCGCAGACGCATACGGCGTTCTTATTGTTTCCATCGGTTTTTATTCGGCGTTTAATTGAAAAATAATAATAAAGTCGTATGTAATTTGCAAACGCCACGTTCGTGTAATTTCATTTCGAAACCACTGTAGAACGAGTAAACATTTATTATATTCAATTATTTCTTTATTTGTTAGTTATTATAAAAGTTAACTTTTACAATTACTAAACAGAACACGAGACGCATAGAATATGAATATACGCATGGAAATACGAATGAAAATACTAAAGTTTTTATATTCGATAGGATTTCGCGATAAGAATGCCAGAACTTCGACAGCTGGTGGTAGTTGTGTTCGAGTTCATTTCAAAAATGTCAACTCGGTATAGTTTGGCAAATTATCGTGGAACGTTCAACATTTCAACGACGTTCAGAAATTATAAAAATGTCAATAGACTCGGTGACGCGAACGTTTAACGAGTGCATTATTTCACGAAATGGACCCATCGATCGGCCACCGAGATCATACGATCTAACTCTATTTGTTTGGAAACTGATACGAATTCTGATGACTGTGCCACGACGAAAAATTATAACGATAACAATATGACTATTGAAATACGTATCAGATTTTTGATCGAATAACGTTAATAATAAACGACTATTGGATATATTTGTTGTTTTGGAACTGTGGCTGATTCACTTTACACGAATGATTTTTTTTTTTAAATTAAATCACAAAACTAACGCATACAGATATTCAATTCATCTAGAATAGACCTCACAAATTGTTAAAAATGTTCGAATACCGTCACGAGTCATAAATAAGTCAATTCAGGTCATAAAAAAAGGTCACAAATCTATGAAAAAGAACATGTTGCAAAAAACAATAAATAATCGAAAACACTTCATGCTTGCAGACCAGATGACGAAATGAAAAGAAAGATTCAACCCCCCCAGTTGTAGATGGATTGAATAAGGACACAAAACACAAATTAGTATATGTATATGTATATGTATATGTATATGTATATGTATATATATATATATATATATATATATATATATATATATATATATATATATATATATATATATATATATATATATATATATATATATATATATATATATATATATATATATATATATATATATACATATATATATATATATATATATATATATATATATATATATATATATATATATATATATATATATATATATATATATATATATATATATATATATATATATATATATATATATATATATATATATATATATATATATATATATATATATATATAAGTTAGTCTATTGGGGTTAAAATTCATTTGTGTAAAGTGAATGAGCCACAGTTCCAAATCAACAAATAAATTTTGTATCTTTTTAAACAGAATAAGATACCAAAAAAAAAAAAAAAACATTTCACATTTCATTTTCTCAATTGATTAATCTATATCTATTCATTGTAATTTATGTGTGTCAATCGAGTTGAACGTGTAAATTATATTAATTGTTATAAAAGAACACTGCAATGTGTCTAAATATGATTTTTAATGTTTGAAATGTTTTATCAAGTTTAAAAGGTAAATTATTAAAAATATAGAGAAGAAAAAACAGATTCGGACTTTTTATGAAACCAAAACTAATGTTGTTCATCTTCATTCATGATTTCAATATTTATTAAAATATATAGCTTTTTGTCTCCAATAATTATTATTAGAGTCATTTCATTGTCTCTAACTGTTTTCGATAAAATATATTTTATATTTTATCAAAATATTACATATAGTTCGAATAATGTTCAGATAAATATTTTGTTAATGTTAATAAATTTACTGAAGTAATTAAATTGAAAAAAATATATTAAAATTGTTGATATCGAAACGACAGTGACAAGAAATGGAAAAGTAGTTCGACGATTGTGCGCTTGTCGTTCGTAGAAAAATGGATTTTAAACGAACGAAAGAAATTTTTTTAGATGCACCTAATAGCGAGAACAATAAGTCTGCACTTTCATACATAACACACGAGGGTGTCACGCTTCGTCTGTATGAAGATGTCATGTATGCGACGATTTCTCGCTTCAAGATTCAACGAAATCGTTGTCGATTGTGTATATTTCGTATGGATTAATACGCTGTTTTTTTTCTTCTTCAGAGATGTATCAAGAACGAAAGTAGAGAGGTTTCTTACAGATTTTTTTCAAAGAAAAAAAACACGTTCTTTATATTCGTCGTTCGTATTCATTATCGTATTCGACTATTCATTATCGGGGGAATTAATTTCAGTTTTAAAAGATTCAAAAAAGATTACGACTTGTTTAATTGATTATTATCTTGTGCCGATTACAGTTAGATTTTAATTTCTATATAATTTTACATACAAGAACGATATTAAATTTGAATATATTTTTAAAGAAGGTAGTTTATTATATAAATTCGTATAAACATATATACATAGGCTCTTACTTTACTCGTATGCATTTCATCTTCAGCCTCTTTTATTGCAATTTGTTTAAATATATTTTATCCTAATCGATTATTCAAATATTAAAACGATTTTTTTACAACTGAACTGTATTTTCAACTCCATAGTATATTCATTGGAAGGAACAAAAATCAAATAAAATATTTACGAACTTTTCGAAAAGAACATTTGTCTGTAAAAGACTTTTCAGTATTAATCACGTAAGCTCAAACAATTTTTATCAATCATAATAACAATAACATTGTTTCGCATCTTACAAATACTAAAGAAATGTCTAAATAGATTCTCTTTGATATTACAATAAAAAATAATTAATAGTTGATAAATTACTTAGTTTTTTTAACATATTTAATATGATTTATATATATATATATATATATATATATATATATATATATATATTAATTTTATATATTACATCATTAAATATTTGTAGATTTAAAATTTGATCTAAATAAATATAAAAGTATTGGCTCAATAATGAACAACAAAAATAGATCTAAAAGAATATTCAGTTTGTAAAAACTTTTAAAAAGACGTATGAATAATTTTTGTAGAATAATAAGAATTTATTTTCGATGGAAACTGTTTTAAAAATATCGAATAAATTGTATTGGTTCCGTTTGATAATTACAATATTTAGTCGGTTGTATTTTTTTTTTTTTTATTAAAATACAGGAAATAATTCAAAAAAATTGAAAATGTAAAATGACCGTTTTTACTGAGTGATATTTTAGATATTTGTCATAGGGATTCATTTACTGGGATAATTTCAAAATCATCGCAATTTTAATACGACAGAATCGACTTTGAAGGAAACAAAATTATATGTTTTCTAGTATTTGAAAAAAAATCGAATATCTAAAATCATTCACAAGCCAAATAAATATTCAAACTTTGTATTATTTTCTAATTTAAATTCGAATCGACGCACAGAACTTTAATAGTGTGACCGAACTTGAGAGTTCAGTTGAAAAAATCGAATCGGTCGAATCGATTTCGATCATCGACCATGATTTCAATCGACGCTTTCTTATATTTATTGTAAACGACAATCGGAGCAAATATCCTCCCGATCATTCAATTAGAGATCGATGTGACCGATCGCTTTTTCGTATTCGAAGTACAACTCTGCGTAAAATTCACAAACGTGCCATCGCCTGAAAATAAATAATTTCATAACACGTGAAAGTTAAGTGAAAATATCTTTAGAATCATCATCTGTCAACACAGGTCGACGTTAGTCGTATTGGCTAAGATCGTCATTGTTCAAGTTTGATTGTAATAATTCACGAATTGTTCTTCACAATCGTCGTGTGACGGATCTGATACTATAAATATGTGTAGCATATGTAAATCCACTTTAATTGTTAGCCGTCTAGTCTCTAAACGACATATATTTTATTTCCGAAGAGTTTTATTTCAAAACATGTCTCGAATAAATCTCCTCGGATGTGCGGCGGCGGTGTTGTTGTTGTTGTTGGCAATTTTTGCACAAGCATACGCTAATCCGAAAAAATATGATCCGTCAAACAGGTAAATACATTTCTTACGATATTTTTTCATTATGGTTTTTCAAAGTTTATTTTTTAGTCTGACTCTTCGTTTAGTATTTTGTTATTTTCAAGATATTCGTTAGGAACGTATCATGTTGTGTGTGTGTGTGTGTGTGTGTGTGTTTTTTTAAAAAAAAAACAAACTAAGAAATTTAATTCTCAATGTATGACATTTCAGTGGATTTGTACCGAGTACCGGCACATTCTTCAACAAACCGCTACAACAAAACGTAAATAGCGAACGGCCAGTTTCGGTTGCTGTGCCCGAATCACGTGCGCTCAGTAAACAGCAATTGAACTCGTCAGAAAGTGGTTTAGAAGAGCGTGTACAACGATTCGGAGTCACGAGCTATGGCGGCGGCGGTGGAGCCGGTGGCCATTACGGACCTGGTGCCGGTGTATCGTCTGGTCTGTACGCGCCCCTCAAAATCGACATCGGAGGCGTCGTGCTAGGAACTTTGATCGGTCTCGGAGCCGTCTTGATACTTCCAAAATTAGCGCACGTGTTCTCTTCTGGCTACGGACATGGCTATGCTCGAAGTGAGTTGAATTCAAAACAATATATATGCACGTTCCTCAAAGTCGTAGACTCAAAGAGCAAATTCACTTAGGTGCCGACGAAAGTCTCGGAGAACTTCTTACAACTTTAGATGAATCCCTTGCAAAGTACAACATCGATAGCGGTTCGTGTATGCAAAGGGCCGTTTGCACAGCGATACATACTTCTCGTAATAATATGGTAGAAGGTACACCGACGACCGTCGATCAATGGCTCGATGTTTTAACCAGGCAAGTTTCATAATCATTTTATATATAGAAGACATATCGACGAAAGTATTTCTCGTTATTGTAATTTAATCAAAAAGATCAATTGTGTTAATGGCGATTTTCAAAGAATGTACAAGAATTGAAAATATTTCTAAAACATTTCAGAAATTCCATGTTCACAAATATAATACAAGGGACGTCCATAAAAGAAGCAGTCGAGGCTGGATGGAAGTCGGGAGATGATAGTTGTTCGGTATTTTATACAAAATGCGATATTGACAAACAAACAATACTGCAGTTTGTTTCAAACATGTTACCGTTCTAAAACGAACACGAACACTATTCTATAGAAATCGTATAGAATTACGATTAAGTTCATTAAGAGATTCAGAATCCGTTTTTAACACATAATTACATATATAGAGCAAGTTAAATTAAGAATAGTCGTTATTTTTGTACGATTCAATTGAAAAACAAACTAAATAAAATATTTATTGAAATAAATTCAGTCTATAAGAAATTTATATTTTTATTATTTTCAGAAATTAATAAATCGTAAAAGATTTATTATATCATTTTATTTATTTCATACTATAGAATAAAATAATATGGGTTCGATAAGGTTTTAATTACGATTTTTTAATACATATCGAAAGAAATGAAATTAGTATTTTCGTTAATTTATAATATATTTTTTTAGATTTTACAAAACGGTGCAATTGATTTTTCCATTTTAATATTAATCGATTTTTTTGTACAGCATGTATAATATTATATAGATTATCTACTAATGAAAATATAATAGAAATATACGAAATAAGATTGTTCGTTATAAAATTACAATAAAATTGACTGTGTTCAGGCAACTATGGATTATAGTCTATTGTTAAACAGATTTCTCTTATGCTGCAAATTCCAACTGGAGATAAGTTAGAGTACGTTTGGTTTATTTCGCAAGTTGCTCTTTGGTTTTTATCTACAATGTTAAACTAAACTTTAAGAGAGGGCATTACTATTTGCAAAAATTCAAGGTAAACATAAAAAAAACCTTTATCAGATACTCGTCAATTTCAAATGGCAAATATGGACGATAAGGAATAAAAATTATCAGTTATTTGTTCTCATAAAAATATATAAATCTTTTATTCTACAGTAGATCATAATTTGTTTATTTAGAAGTGAAATATATATATATATATATATATATATATATATATATATATATTTATATTAGATAGATATAGATATATGTACATAACTTATAATTTGTTACAATATTTCTATTTCATTTAACGGTTTTTAAATAAAGTTTTCCAACATCTGAATTTAGATTTTGATTTTTCAAATTAACACTGAACAAATATGTATCAGTATTTGTTATATATACAAATAGTATTTTATTTATTCAATTCAACATTGTTGTTGATAATTTTTATTAGAGTAACTGTATAAAAAATGTTCGTTTATAATTTGTTATAGCAATTGAAATAAATCTTTTATTTTTGAATATGACTATTTTTAAAACGACCTTCAACTGAAAAACTTTGATAAAAATGAGGATGAGAATTAAATCCATATCTAAAATCATTGCCTATAAACAAATATCAACATATATATATATATATATATATATATATATATATATATATATATTTAAATTAACAAACATACAAAATAATGCAAAAAAATAAGGGAATTGATAATAAACTACATTACTCATTACATAGAATTATACTACACTAACCTATTATTTATTATACATCTGTTATTATACTACAATATGAGGCTTTTCAGTATTCAAACATCCACATTTTGTTATCGAGGATATTTTTTTGTGAAAATTATAACAGATATTGTTTACTTTTACCGTCTGTTCTAGTATCTTCTCGGTCGTCCTCTTTTCTCTAGAAGAAATCCATCCAAAAATTCCTTTTATACCATCTGTGATCATTAATTTTTATTTGTGCGTTCAAACTATTTTGACAATCTTATTTGTAACATTAACTTATATGTCCATTCTTTGTTTCTTTTATATTACAATCTTGATACTCTATCACTATAAGGCGATCCATCCTGACTGTTTTGTAATCTTCTTTTATATTAAATGCATTCAATATCGCAATTTATTTGACATAAATTCTCTTTGATTGAAATCATCTATGTTCCAAGACCGAGTGCTTGGTTTTTTTTTAGCATTTTATATTTTTTTTTTTTTTTTTTTTACGAACGATGAAGAGATGATACGACGCTAAACCCTTTATCTGGAGAATCACGATTTTTTTTTTGTTGGAGTTTGTTCCCTTAACCGAATAACCCTAAAACACCTCCAACGAGACCATAACAACCATTGACCTTTCCATATCTAATTTTACTTTTCCATGGCTAATTATAGATTATTAATTGTTCATCTTAAAGTTGACAAAACAACGAATGTAAAATAAGATTATAATACGAAAATGAATATATATATATATATAATTTATGAAAAAAATCTTTTACGACCAACTATCATTTTCTATACAGATCCACGTAACCGAACCAGACGATATTTTAATTAAATTCGCTTGTTCAATTTATAGTCGCGCCATAAAGATTAAGACATTGTGCACAATATATGTTTCGGTTAATTAAAAATAATTTTAATAATTCACACGCACGTTGGTATCAAAATATTCTAATGGTAGGCGGAACGTATCGTCGGAATTTATGTACGTTTCTGTCTCGGCATATGAAAATTACCGACAACGTAAACATATGTACACTGTTGTAATACATGATTCATAAATCTCGTTAGTTAAACATGATGTATGAGTCTTTACATGTAAGTTTCTAAGACCATACATCATGTTTTACACAAATATCATTCGGTTTATGTAAAATTAAACTCCCAATTACTGCCGTATAGTCTTGGAAAGTAAGTACGATACTTATGAAAAGAAAGTATATATACATATATATATATATATATATATATATATATATATATATATATACATATGGGTTTAAATGAAATTGAGTCAATTCGAACGATCGAGAAAAATCCACCGAGGATTTTTCGAAAATCGAAGAAAAACACCTATCGTCAAATTTCGTTTTCATTGATCAGATCTCGTTCAATTATTCGTGAAGCTGTGTTCATTTTTACATATCATAACTATGATTTATATTTTTATTTGAATATATATATATATATATATATAAAAATTAAACAATTGTTTAAATGTACAATAAAATTATTCGCTATTAAAACTACAATAATTAATTCTCTGTAAAATTATAATTTATGAAATTAACTAATTGTCTTCATTACTAAATTTGAATAAAGTTTGGTTAATTTAAACTATATCGAGTGATTTATTAAAATTTATAATCATATGTAATTCACTGCACTATCAAAAAAGCAATAAATTTAAATAAGGCGAATCATTCTAATGGTCTGTTTTTATTTAATAAATATTCAACGTCGTAAATATTTTCCTTCTTAAAAAATATATATTAGAGAATAGAGGTTTGTTAATATACAGA
>CP092093.1:1290000-1460000 GCA_029203775.1 Neoneuromus ignobilis
TTACATTTTACAATATGTTTAGTTTGTTAAATGATTCACGTCATGGTACGATCTTACGACTAGAGACTCAAGTAGATACAATAAATAAAAATCCTACGTACACATAGAGTTAGAGAATATATCGAATCTATTTGTAATATCTAGTCGTAAATAAAAAAATATATTCAAAGAGAAATGTTGTTCTATCAATATATTTCAATTATTTTCAATACATATTCATTCGCTTATACGCTTATGTGAACGTTCATGTGTATGTATATGTGTGTATGTTTATTCTGAAAAGAATATTAAAAATCTTATACTCTACTTTAGATCTCATTTAAAAGTCATGCTATCGCCTTTAAAGAAACTGATACTCATTTCCACCAAGGCATTAAATTTTATGAAACGCTTATTTAGTTGTCAATTGTGTTATCCAAGCAAGAGAATCTTACTTGAGGCAAATTTAATTTATAAAATGTACTTACTAAAAACTCCCTCTTGTATATTTTCCATAAAAAAGTATATTCGTGAAACGCACGTGTGGTGGTGGTGAGAGGCCACATTACAACCGAACGAACGTACGTTACGTTGTTATTTTTATTCTGTATTTTATATTATAAAAATATACCTCGGTTACAAATAATCAACTTTACACGATCTAGAAATAACTAACCATAAAATATATATCAGATCCAATAACCACATTATCGTTTTTTAAACGTCCATAATTTGTAAACACGTGCGAAAGAATCGGCTCGAGTGCGATTTTTTCGCACGGGAAATCGACGGGCGGAGGTGTGGTTTAGCAATTAGTTTATTTGATTTTGTAAATAACGATAGTGGGTCTGTAGTGAAGTCGGTGCGGTCGTTTAATTCTTAACGGTTCGTTATTTTATTTATTTATTTTTCGTTTTAAAAAAATACCAACTGATTTTCGATACACAAATAATATACAACACACATAAATATTCATATATCTGAAACGATTGTGAATAAATATTTATTTTAATTACAAACTAACAAAAATAATTCATAATATTTATTTTATGAAGATAATTTTATTCCAAAGAGTATAAAATTTTATAAATGATAGAGTTTTTATTTTTTAAAACCGTTGAATGGCCATTGAGAACAATTACCACGATTTTATTAAGCTTTCAAAAAGTGAAAAAATAATAATAATATTCATAGAATATCATGGTAATACTTTTATTATCGACTATATAATTTTCTACATAATATAAATAAACATAGTTGGAAATATTAATATAAGAACGCCATATAATAATCCTAATAATATTTTTGTATTTATTTTTAAAAATGACATATAATTCGTATTCCAAAAAATTCAATTTTATTATTTGAAATCTTTTATGAAGAAAAAAAATCACAGAACTTAAAATTACAATAAATATCTGTAACAATCAAAATTATATAACTAGCTATTAAATTTTATTTAAAAAAAAATATTAAGCGTTATATTAATTCGCACTGTTTTCAATAAATAAGATTAACAAAAGGTTTTCTCTTTGTACTATATTTTCGTGTAACGCTCTAATTTTATTGATTGAAAAGTGCCTGTATTATTTAACATCATTATATATATATATATATATATATATATATATATATATATATATATATATATATATATAATGTAGTCGTCTCTTGCAAAAAAGTAATGTAAATTGCTATAAATATAAATAAGACGCAGAACAAAAGATCGTAAAAACAATACATTTTTCCCAGTTATTATTCCATCATTCAAGATCAAGTCCTTGAAAACACCCCCACAGGCAAAGTACACAGCACTTAGTAGTATTAAACCCCCATCTATCTATCTTATGAATATAATGCTTCAAACAACCCCGCATATAATAAAGAGATGTGCTTACCCTTTGGACAAGATCCTTGTCTAGCGTTCACGTTCCGAAGCAATTATGTCTAATTATTATTCACAGGTGAAAAATCCCTTTTAATAACCACTAAAAGGTTTTGTTTAAAAACCTTTTGTTAATGTTACATTCTTACGAAGAGATTTATTTATTAAAATACGGTATCTAATGTGCTCGATGTTAATATTTATACGTGTACATTTTGTACGGAAGTGTTGTGTAGCTGGATTTTTTTTCTTTACACTCTTAAACGATCGCTGTTATTAATATTCGATACTAACAACTTAAAAGCAACGTACGAAAATAACCGTGTTCATTATTTTTTTTAAAGGGAAAAAAATATTATTCAGTCATAAAACACAAACCGATTAATGTAACAACATAACGATCGTGTCGTTAATTAAATATTATAAGAGAAGATTTCGTTCCACATTAAAGAAAATATACTCGAGCTTTTATATATATTACCAAACGTCACGTATTACCAATATAAAAAATATCAAATATTGCCATTCATTTTCGTTCATTATTAAGAAATCTTAATGAATATCGTGTGTTATTTTTTTTTATTGCATATAAAGAAAGCAGCATGGAACTATTCGTCTAGTTCTTAATATCATTTGTACATGTAACACATGTTCTCTATTCACATTAGATCTGTATCGAATAAGTGTAGCTCTATTTTCACAGGATACATTAGCATAAATAATTTTTAATCCGGACGTGTAAACCGAATGCGTTTGTAGTATAAAAAATGTCTACGGTTTTGAATGTATCGTGATTGGTTGGAGTTAATATATAAATAGATTTTAGTTTTGAATGATTTATATTTACGTATATATTTTTTTCTAAAAAAAGCTAGTACAGTGTATTAGAGAGATAATTTACTTAAGAATAATCTTTATTTATTTGTTTTTAAAACAATCGTGTACATATTTATATAAATAAACGTACGAATTCAAAAAAAGAAAGAATCAAAAGTAATTACAAACGGATTAAATTCGTTTAAAAAATATGTTTATTATGTTTGTCGGAGGATGATAGCAGCATTTTACCTGACAACAAGTAGAAGATATATGCATAACGTCAACCTTCATTAATTCTCTGTAAGTCCCAGGAATGTTATATTATAGTGTATTGTGCTTTGTTGTATTAAGAGATTTATTTCAGAAAAGAATAATCACTTTAATGTATTTTTAGTTAAAAATGATAAATAAATTTAATCCGTGAGATGGTATTATTTTTTAAAGCATTTTTGGAGTCAGATTGAAAATCATCACAATTATATTTGAATTATATTTTAATTTTTAAATTTCAATATGTAAAAACAAAAAAAGCCTAAACTGATAAATTTATAAAATCCTAATTCACAGCCTATGAACGAAATCGTTTTGTTCTTACAAAAATACGTGAAATTTTAATTTAGTCTCCTTGCACGAATGCAGTACTGTTAAGTTTGTTTTTATTCGATGCAGATGTTGTTAGGAAAACCGCTTCTTTCTTTCTGTATTTGTAATGGTTTCTATTTCATACAACATTTATCCAACTTCCGTGTTACTCGTCTTCTGGGAACAATAAAACCTGCAAAACTGATTCTCGAATGTTACAAAAAAAACAAAAACTTTACAGTAATTTTTTTACAGTTTTCAGTAACTAGGTTAAATATAAAACATTCGACCGTTTCTTACTGTTAACTTTCTCGATTTTCAACAATTAATTATTTATGATAATATAGAGAAAAGTTCAACTCGGACGTACTTATTATTTCTTATAACTATTTCAAATATGAATATGCAAATTTGTACAAGCACGTTTGTAATTAAATGAAAAATAAAAAGATGATCACTCGTGAAGTGAGTGTATGTGGCTGCTATAAAAATACAGTAACTCGAAACGGTTAGAAAAAATTACACGACATCGTCTTATATACTTCTAAGAGTCGAGTCCTATGTGAGACACAAGAGATGTAATTCCTTTTTAAAGCCACTCGTTCTCTACAAACGTGCAATTGGAAGCCACAGAGTCGAATGTTCTTTTTTTTTCGACGATTTGTTGGAAAATGTTCCGCAGTGCTCAACGTGACGGGAAAATATTTATTTTCGTATATATGAACGTGTGTTACACATCTTCAATAGCGAACCTTTTTTTGATCATTTAATATAATTGTTTTTATATGTTTGGTCTGTCCGAAATGTTTTATAAAAGACGATTTTATAATTGTTTAAGAATTCTTTTCAAAAAATATAAACAAGAAAACGGACGCGTGCATTCGGCATTCGATTATTTAAATTTCGATACAATTAATTTACTTTCGAAATCGGATACGATATTTAAAAGATAATACGTCGCATTCGAACGTACGATATTAAAACGGAGTGAAGAAAACAGAGCCGGTTAATAAGATAGAATCGATATTGAGAAATGTCCTGTTCTTGATACATAAAACACTTAAATATAAACGCTTTTATATCACTGAAAAAGATACGTTCCGTGAAACTCGAACCAAAAGTCTCAAAGGAATGAATGAGTCGAAATACTGTTTCCAACACGGATGGAGTCGTTAAATAAGATGATTTATAACTACGATGAAAACGTTTTATGACTTTGGTGATCATGTACAGTTTCCAAGATGCACTTTTTCATCGCGAGAAAAGAAACGTATTTAAAAGGATTTCTTCAATCGATTCTATCTGTCACATTAGTGATTTACGATATGTTTTCAGACGTTGAATTAATTGAAATATTAATCAATAAAGAAAAATTAAAATCATCAGATGATTTATATTTATTTACTCATAAATATATATTAACAAGAGATTGATTTTTTAAAAAGATTAACTTTTCTATAAAAAATAAATTAGATAGTTTCAAATAAGGTTTTCAACAAATTCTAATCAATTAAAATTGTAGAAAATATTTTATGTACAGGCTTGAGATTTTTTTATGACAATAATCATATCAATTATAATTTTTTTTAAAAGATATATAATGTAAAGTGATTTTTAATTCAATCCAAAAATGAAACAAGAATAATTTTTCTCACTCAAAATATAAAAAAATAAATAAATTGACCAAGATAACACAGTGCTTTATAAAAGAAATTATTCATTTTTCAATTTACAGAAACTGACATATGTATTCATTGTCATTATTATTGTTTGTATACATACATACACACACACACACACATATATATATATATATATATATACACAAGATACTTCACATCTTGTTATTTTTCTAAAAACTATCTCGTATTACTCAGAATCACATTTCACTTCATGTGACATAAAATACGAAATACAAAGTACAATTTCAACATTGTTTTCTTTTATAAACTTAATAAAACGTCTTTGAAGAATTTCTTATCAATGTTCCAAATGTTTTATATTGAAATAAAATAAAAAAAAATATTATAAAAATTATTAAGTTCTGAACAAACAATATTTTATGTAATTGGTAATAAGAGCTTTTTATAAATATACATTTTTATGAATATACAAACATACACACACACACACATTTATATATATATATAAAAGTGAATAGTTCTCTATCCTGATAGTTACATTTGTGTTAGTCAAAATGTCCTGTAAGCGTATTTAAATAAACATTACACAAAACTTGTACAGAACAATAACGTCGACGATATTGTATCGCGCATCTCGAGTATTCGAAAACAATGTTTTTCCATTCTTCGCGTCTTAAATAATTGATAAAACAATACACGATTTATATAAGGGAAAAAACAGGAACACCGGGAAAAAAACGTTAAGGAGAAGAAAAAAACAAATAACAAAAACATCCCCGACGCCATCTTGGATCGCTAACCGCGTCAGTGATTGATGAGTCGAAAGATTCTCCAGGGTATTATAAAGAACAGAAAATAAGAACAAGTCGAGAAGAAAGAACAGTGAGACGGAGCATGCATCTTAGTTCCATGTAGACGCGGCGGTTCTAACATTAAGTAATTAATATTTAATGTTCAACAAGCGTTAGAGCATTTTAACAAATTGCACTTTGTAATCAAGCTCATTTGTCCGTCCGTTCCTCCTCGGCAACATGATACACGACGACGAGACGCGGCGATATAAGAGTGTTGCCGTATCAAACACTTCCTGCGAATTATGACGGCGCGAACTGTTGAACGCTCTCCATTCGGTTTTTAATATTAAGAGGTGTTTCGTATCGCTTTAATTAAAGCGTTCGGCACGCGCTGCACTTTGATTTAGTTTCGAGTCTATTCCGACGATAATTTCAATATTCCCGTTCGTTCGATGCGATCTTCTCGTTTCCACTTCGGATGTATTTATCAAAAAAAGAACGCACGTTCTGATCTAATACAGACTCTGGACGTATGTGTGTGTGAATTGAAACTGTTTTATCATTTAAAAATAAATTCACAACAAACGTTTATTTCTCATAGTCTTTAAAGTATTTTATTTGCAATTAGATCTCTTGTCGCGATTACGAAATTTCGATTTTTTTTAAAAAAAAACATTTCGACCGAAAAGAATGTAAAAAAAAATGAACTCGACGACAGATAACATCGCCGCCGGTCGAAAAATGAACGCACTGAAATATCAACTAAATATCATTGATTGGAATCATAATCGAACTAGTATACGAAATTCGAACTGTCCACATGATAACATTGCAGAAAAGTTTATTGCTTCGACGTAATAGAGTTTTCTTTTTTCTCGCAGAGTCCGACTCTAAACTCGAACGAGTATAAAATGTCATGCTAAACAGGAAATGGGATAGATATCGGAATTGGATCTAACTGCGCGGAAATTACGTGTACAGTCTGAGATCGGCTCATTGCGAAAGTTGGGTTGTTGTTGCGTTCGCACTCGACTTTTTCGAAGATGTCTGCAGACGAACACGAACGAGTGTCTGCGCCGATTCAATAAATATTATTTATTTGCGAGGATTATTCGTGTCTCTGTTAAATAATTGTCATCGTGAACTGTTTTCGAACGTTGATTTTGCACGATGTGAATATATTCGACGAAGACACGAAATGCAATCATTTCTATATTAATTAATATAGTCAATATTATTCCTTATAACTATGTTAATTTACTAAGATAAATTTTATACAATTATTTTTTAACTTCTTTTCTTGTATAATATTGCAAGTAACTGAACAGAAATCATTTCACATGTACTAATATATAAATAATATTTCTTTTAGGTTACAAACATTTTTTTCCTGTAATTTTATTTACATGCATTTATTTTAGATTTTTGTATTTTTTCAAATTTTTACAATAACAAAAAAAACTATTTGTATTATAAAAACTCACTGACATTTATTAAAACTCCAAAATAATATATTTCATACTAAAATTTATCAATATGATTATTTATAATCAATGTATAACAAATAAACTTATTTTATATTAAAAATAAATAATCATTCACAGCAGAAAAAAAATAAATGAAAATACAAAGATAATTAAAAAATATGATTTTTTTAAAAAAAGCCTTTTAATATTTCTCACAGTATTTTATCATCAATTATAGAAAATTAGATAAAATTAATTGCATTGTAACCAGAAATTTATGAAAAATAATCTACTTATAAGAAATAAAAATAAATGTGTATCAAAATACAAATATACTTCAGAGAGTGACAAATATAGTAAGAATATTTTGTAAGATTTTTTTTATAAAAACTGTTTGACAAATTTGCTCTCAAAAATATTTTTTTAAAATAAGAAGTTCTCTATGGTTTCTCGAAAAATAAAAATATATAAAACTATTCCTAAATGAAACATATCATACACGTCTAAAAATTATAATTAAGCAATATTCTATAAGTTCGTACATATTAAAAAAAATCTATCTAATTACAATTGAAAATATTACTAGCCCTCATCGAAATTTAGTTGACTTTTACACGAAAGATTTTTCCATTTCGGTGTATCGTTCAGTATGTAATTACCTAGCGAGTTATAAATAACACGGTACATGGCGTATGAATAAAAATATTAAAGAAACTCGAAATTTGTTTAGTTTCGAATTTCATTTACATAAATAACATCCGTTTCGTAGCTTCCATCTCGGCAAGCTTATCGCTTTCACAGCTGTAAGTTTCTCACATAAAAGAAACAATGTGTTAATAAATGATTAGGCAAACATCGGTTTATAGCCGTTTTGCTTACAAACTGTTAACGTTGAACAGAAATATCTTATAATATCAGTGATAATTTATACATACATACATACCTATATTTATATGTATAATATACATACATAAATACATACCTATATATATATATATATATATATATATATATATATATATATATATATATATATGGTGGCCTAAATGAAACCGAAGAATAGAAAAAAATAGTAAATAATAGTAACCAAATAAATGTATGCCTCAACGCTTTAGTTTCATTTGGACCACTGTACACGATTTAAAAAATTATTATAAAGTACAATAATTTCTTTACTGAATATACACATAGCTCTATTTTCCAAATAACAGATTTTTTCATGTACATGTATGAAATATGTGACTTTATATATATATATATATATATATATATATATATAAATTTATATGATAAAGTATTTTGAATTGTTCATGAAACAATGAACACAACATGAAATACTTCAATTTCATTTCATAAAATTCGCTGAAAACATTGTAGTAATTTTTCCAAATTTATTGAAACGAACATTTTTGAATCAGAAGTATTTACAATCAAAAGTATTCTCTTTTCATCTATATATTGAAACAAATTTCATCATATTATACATATGTGAAACGAATTTTTGGCAAAAAGAGTTTTAAGGTATAATATTATGTTTCTAATATGAATTTACTTGTCATCGATGTACTGATATTCTTTATGAAAATGAATAAAACGTAACACACACTGTTCTTTTATTTAAATAAAAATTATACTTATTTACAGTCGATTAAATCGAATTATTAATGTAACTGATTGTTTAAAAAGTGATAAATAACAATACATTACACAATGGATACAGATCAGTTAATAAAGAATTTAAATTTACGAAACGTTATTTTATTTGAATTTTAAAAAAACTAACAAGAGATTTAACATATTACTACAATAATATTTATCGACGAACGGTACAAAATTACGATGGAAAAACAGTCAGTTAGTTTTAATCATTCATACATTTTCATCAAATGTTATAGTTCACAGCAGCAGAAGCCGAACAGACGGTTATCGAACTAAAATATGAATTATACATACGTGCTGTGTTTTCAGATACTGGAAATCTTATCACTGTATTTAATTTTCGGTACACGGTCACGAAAATATTTATTAGATTTGTATTTAAAACAATCATAATATTTATTTGAGTTTTTGTGGATATTTTTTGCAACGATTTTCGATCAAGAATTATTTTTATTTTCATTCGACAAATATTATTTCAAGGATTATATATATATATATATATATATATATATATATATATATATAAATGGATTGACCTCGCACGACCTTTCTCATATTAGCTCTACATGCGTCATAACATTAGATATTTTTACGCCGGTGTTTTAATAATAAATTTGTCTCGTGTTTATATTTTCTCGCAAAAAAAAACCATTTATGTCACTGCTTCTATTACACGAACGAAGTAGGGAAAAACCGTCGAAGCACTGTAAATACGAGAACAAATACAAAACAAAAAGATTGTCGTACACCTCGGCCACGTCAAAAATGAAAACAATACGAGACAAAGCACCGGTACTAGCGGCAACGGCCTCAGAGAGTGGTGAGAAGAGCAGCAAACAGCACATCGCATCAACGGCAAACAACATTCACAGTAATAATGTCTCTCGCGATGGAACGACGACGGTATCTTTACGTAGAAAATACGGCTTCTTGTTTGGCAACGGAGCGACGCTTAAAAGATATATATCTAGGGCAATTTGCGCTTTACGACATCACTTAAGACGGTGGCGCGGCTCACTTAGGCGCTCCGACGAGGCAGATTAGTCGGGTAACACCCTGGATGCTCGTTGCCTGTACCGCGCCGCCACCGCCTACGGGGGCATTAAACCATTCCGACATATACGACGGGCTGGCTGGCAGGCTAGAGCTAGCTGACTCACTCGATGGACGATGAAAACGAGCGGGCGCAAATTCGGACCATGGCCAATGGCCATACGAGCATCAGATACTGATGAAGAAGAACGACGCAAAAGTTGCGTTCGTCGTTCGTGTACGACTGTAACTCGAAGGTAAATTGATGAAGGTACGCTCGGTGCTGATGACCTTGATCGAATTTGTGTTCGAATTGCGAAAGTTTAGCGCCGGCCAAGGTGAACGCACTGTTTTTTTTCACAGCCGTTTCGCTTGTAATTGAATCAATACGTGTACCTTTGGGAAATTCGTTTTTAAAGTTGTCTATCTGTGCGTTTTTTTTTTTGTTTTATTATTGAAATTACAACAGATGTTAACAGAATTTTAATTCAGAAATATAGGCTGGTTTATCTCTTGCGATGTTAGAATAGATGAACTTTTTTTTTTAAAAAAAACTTGAATCGGTACGATGAGATCGTTAGAAAAAACTTAATTTAATTATATGAAATTATATAGCACATACACGAATTACATATACAATATTTTAATACACATTTATTCAATGTATCAGAAAATAAGTCTATTTTACATCAACAAATTTTTTCAAAGAAAAATACAATTTACAATCATTTATAAGAAAATATAAAATATGAAAATATGTCAAGATAATTATGAAAAAGGTATTGAGATTTATCTGACAAAAAAATCCTTTACTATTTCTTACAGTATTTTACAATCAATTACAGAAAATCAGATTAAAATTAATTACATAGTAACCAGAAACTTATGAAAAACAATCCACTTGCAAGAAATAAAAATAAATGTGTATTAAAAGAAGATAATGAAATACAGTATTTAATTTGGTGATTAATAAATCATATTAGGAAATCAATTCATTTGAAAGAAAATCAAAGAGTAGAAGTTGAAAGCAAATTCCAACCAGCGGATATAAAAATCCACTATACTCATACTATATAAGAAAACTTTATTTCAAAGTGCAATAGAGGGTTTCTTTCTATAATGAACGAAGATTATCTATTGTGCATTGAAAAGATATCTTCCAAGAAATTGATATCTATATAAATAATAATGATTACAATTTTTTTGAATTTTATTTTAATTATAAATATTGAACGCAGAATAACATTTCCACTAGTTAATACGGTATGAATATATATATATATATATATATATATATATATATATATATATATATATCTAAAAAAATCAAACCCAGATTTGAACATTATTGATTTGTAAAATCGTTCATCAACATAAATTATTTGAGAGAAGATTGAAAAAGCTCATTGTGATGAATTACAATTTTTTGTTAATTATGTGGAAACGTTATGAATAAACGTATCACCCCGGTGTATGTATACCCCGGCATCTTGAAAATACAATACGTGCAGCAGCATTGGCATTAATCACAACGAAGCTTATTTATTTACCGGAGCCCTAATCTCCTATCATAATATTTAAAATTTACTCACGACGCTGTATACTGATATAGCTGTTTATGTTTCGCCTCTTCACGGTCATGTAAACAAAACGTAACTACGATCAGATTAGATAAAGTCTTCGTGCATTTCTAAAGGGTTAAACTGACTACTCATTGAAATTCCCCCTGTCGATCCCGTTCATTGCGTGCGTCGTCGTATCCAGGTGCCGAGGGGGCTGGGTGTGGGTTTATATTAAGTATTACGTACAAGGACTTCGACATGCGCAACGCACCTATGTTAACATGATGAATCCGTTAGTGATAATAAAGTACACCTTAAGCTACATACCGTAAGCTAACTACATTACTTGATAGTTCACAAAATTAACGCAATATTGAAAGTTACGTTTTCTACAAGGCGGCAATTAACGGCAAGAATTTCGGGATATCTTAATCCTCGGTGGATAGCAATTAAGACGAATTAACATTCATCGTACACACTGTGCTCTGAATACGGAATCGCAGAGAAGAATATTGGATAGGTTTTTTTTTATTCCTCTTCTTAAGTACTCTCAGAAATATTCAATAATAGCTATGAAATTTTTTAAAATAAATTTCACTATAATAGTTGCAATCAAGATAATAAAAATAAACGATTAAAAAATGTAATTATTCAAATATAACAAAATTAATATGTCTTATGAAAATGTTGAACCAAAAAATAATTATATTCCATCTTTATGAAATACCCTAACGCTACTCTTTTAACTAAGTATTTAATAGTTAATTATTATTCTATGTCCTATATTAAATTATTATTTATGTGGATGAAAATGTAGGAAAAAAATAGTTAATAGTTTAAATACATAAATAACTAATAATTATTTTATTTAAATATAAGATGGTTTAAATAAAACTGAAAGATTTAAACATACATTTATTTACTTTACTATTTTTTAGTCTTATTTAAGTCAGACTATAATATAATATTGAAATAAACATTTATTGGCGATATTTGTAATTTATATTTTAAAAGAAATATACCCTAAACCCCTCCATTGGTCCCAAGCATACAAAGAACAACGATGACGCAATCACACAATTCTTACAACACTTATCCATATTTAATGCCTTGTTATTACAACGTAGGTAATTCGTAATATTGTAAATTGATAAGGACAGCAGAAGCAATATTACATTAATAATAATAATAAAGTGCGGCTTGGAAACGCTTCTTGTCCGCTTTGAAATTAAGCTACCCCGTGCGGTCACATAAACGCATACTCTCTGAAGTGGAGCCGTGCAATATACAACCTTCACATTAATACTACATTTTCTCGCAAGATAATATTGTATATTAAAATACAGTACCTATTTGGAAATTTCCAGCTTTAATTTGATATCAGAAAGACAGTATATACGCATTGTACGTTGATTTTTGTACCTCTGATACGATGATTTGTGTTTTTCATTATTTGATTTTTTTTATAATATATAACAGAGATTGGGTTTTATTTTAAAACGAATAAATTGTTTAATGTGAAGAATAAAATCTCGTACGTCGTTTTTTTTAACGGATTTGATAATAATTACTCTTCTTGATTTTAATTACATTTCACTAATGTACAAACAAAAAATAAATAAAATAAATTGGGAAACTAAAAAAAAATATTCTCTCTTTTATATAAAAATTTAGAAATCTACACGACCAATTTAAAACTCTAAAAATACTATTTTTATTCACTAAACTATTTATTGGAAATTTAAAAATATAAATATGAACTCGTTTCTCAGTCAACTATAAATAAACACTGATGATAAATTTGTATTAAAATAATTATTAAGTATTTAAAGTTCTATATAAAATTGACACATACACATGTATAAGTACGTATGTATAAACACATGTAACCATGTAGTAGGCAAGCAATTTTCTCAAAGTAATATTCCATAATATGTACTTTGTGTGTATCAGTCTATAATTTAGCACTAATTGTGTATCAGAAACTTTACTGTTTGATTACTGGTGACTAAAATACATTTACTTCAGAGTGGTTATTGATGATTCTCGTTATTAGTTAGTCAGTGATGGAGTGCTACTATAAATAGATTGTAGATTTAATATAATCTAGTCTAGTTAAGTACTATCAATTCAATATTGCTCGCAAGTCTGACTCGGTTATAATTTTACGACAATTTGTCGTTCCGAATGCTACTGAATCACAAGACGTGGTGCCTTATTCGAGACGAGAGAACTCTAGAAAAAAATCAATTGGTACAATATCATTGGGACATTCGTTTGTAATATTATTTCAATTAATATTTAGATACATAAAATCGAGATTAGCTTATTGGAGAAATACGAACTATACGATTCGCTTCACTCGATATTTCATTAATAATATAAAGGATTTCTTTTTAGATAATTGAAATAAAACTAATACTTACAAAAAACACTCTACAAATATAATTACAGATAGATAAACGAGATAAAATAATCAAATTCATTAATAAACACTATTTGTAATGTACGTTATTTGTATTATTTTAAATTGTGATAAATTATATAATAACAGTATTATAGTCGTACTAAAAATGTAATCACTGGGTAGAAAAAGTTAATTACAAGGTACGTTCTATAATTAGAAATTAATTTTAAGTATTTCACTATATCATTAAATTTATATCGTAGATGGGGCACGAAATGTAGTAATTTTTTCTACACGTTTATTTTAGTTAATTATTGTATTAGATATTTTTAATTATTCTTTTTTAAGTTGTATCTAAATATTAATTTAACATTGATATTAAGTATTAATTAGAAATAAAATCTAAAAAAAATTAAGTAGCGTAAATGTCAACTATAATTAATATTTTTGAAAACCATTTATATGATATATTAGTTTATCTAAGAATTAAGAAATATAATATTATGGATATTCATTTTAATTGGCCATGATTTTAAATATAACAGAAAATTGATATTTATTATACAAATTTATTTCCTATCTAAGATTTTTTTTACATTAAATTAAATGTTATACGAATTTTATTCACTTTATATCATTAAAGACAATTTATTTACATATTATGCCAAATAATTAGAAGCATAAATTTTAATATAAAAGTATCAGAGTTGAAGAATACAACGTTTTATTATATATTTTTTATACTATCTTATTCTGCATTTTGTATGTGTGTATATATATATATATATATATATAAATGTGTGTGTGTATGTATGAATCTGTATACAACCCCCAGTGTTCTATTTGTCTGTTGCGTTTCTAATAACAATTACGATTTGCATACAAAAAAAAGTTGAAATAAATAACTTCGAAAAAGCACTCCACTGCACCATAAAACGAAATTTCATTATTGCGAATGTTTCGTATCCACCTGCACATGTAATTCTGTCATAAACGGGCGTTCGTATAAATCAGAAAATCGAAAACTAGCTAGCACGATAAAAAGTCCTCAAGTATTGTAAATTGAAACAACGACCGTATCTCCACTTATGCTCTTATTGCATAAATATGAATTTCATAATTTATTATCGCTGCAACGGCGGCGTACGTAATAAAAGCTCGACACGGCTAGCAAACATAATAACAGAAAATGCACTTTACATTTTAAAGAACCTTTGAAATGCAAATTACACGTTTTTCAGTCAGTAATTTGTTTTGTATCAATCTCGAGTCATATTAGGTATGACAAGTAATTTGCTCATGGCGCTGTTATACATTGCATAAATTAGATGTCAGTTATTTGATTAATTTAAAGTTAGCATATCGTCGCTTCAATTTTCAACATTTTCGAGTTCATTTTCCCGTTCGTTAGTTTTGCTCGTGTTCTTTTTTCTCGGTCTCAGTCGATAGAAATAGATACGGACAAGCTTGTCGTATCGTGTAAAAAAAGAAATTATGTCATTGAAAAACATATACTCTCATTCATTTACACAGAATAACTGCTTTTAAATAAGGGAAATGAAGATTGATTTTCTTATTTTTATCATACAATATTTATTTCGAAATTTTGAACGGTAATTATTTTCCTAAAATTAGATGATCGAGCTAATAAATAAAATAAAAATTGAAAAACATTTAAATAAAGAATAACTTTTATCTAATTACAAAAAATGTTCAATTTAGAAAAGTAATTACAAGAATTAATCTATATAAAAAAATGTGTTTCCTTAACAAATCAAATCTGATTACTGAGTGATAAATAACATTTATAAAAAGAAATGTTGAACGAGTGCTCTTCGTTAAATAAAACACATATTCGACAAGTACTTTAAAATCGAATAAGAAGCCACTTAATTATAATTTACAACATTTTTCTAATATAAAATCTTTATTTCATTTCAAAGCATCTATTCCGATTCAAACTCTCAATCCATTCAGAACGTTCGTTCACATTCCTCCATCCAAAATGTCCTCGAGTATTATTTTCATACATAATGTGTTTTCTAGGACACACGTTCATATCTGGCCATGACTGGAGTAACGTTGGATGTAATTTCCAGATGCTATATGAAATTCACTCTATGTCAATTCAAGTCAAAAGCTTGTAGTTGTTGTTTTCGTAAAATGTACGTCGGGTTCGTGTATTAAATTCGTTATTAATATAGTGTGAGATTATATAGCCGCGCGTTTCAGTGAACATAACACTTTATATTTTTTTTTATTTGTGTCTTTTTCAACGCTCAAACCTTATCTGTACATGTGGTCGTTTTGTATATACTTGAGTATATATTCGACCAGTTATAAAAATTTCACCACAACTATTTTATACAGTAAGTTAATTTCTTACACGATTCATACATTAAAATCATAAATTGAAAAAAAAATTATAATAAAATTTAAACATAATGTAACATTATATTACATTAAATTTTCCATTTATTACTGGATTTTAATTTTTAATTCCTTTCTATTTTTTACTGTTTGTTTTAAAACTGTGGCAAATTTACTTTAACACAAATGAATTCCCCACCCCCCAAAAAACAATATGTTACATAGTGTTCAATAATTACTTATTGTTCACTTTGTTGTTTATATACCATTGTTGTTATAAACAACAAAATGAACAATAAGTGGTTATTAAACACTTTATAACATATTGTGGAGTTGAGAGTGAAAATTCAGTTGAGTTAAAATATTTTTTAATTAAAAACAAATAAATAATAATTAATTTCAATACAGTTATTATTATTTTAATGAATCGTTTATTAACTGTCTTTAAATAATAATCACACTTATTCCATTTTTGTGTTTCAGTAGTTGTATTTAATTGATCGTTTATATTTGAACAATATTTATTATAAAAATAGATATTTATTTTAAGTAAAATCTTATCATTTGTTATATATATATATATATATATATATATATATATATAATCCTTTCACATATGTATTAACGTATACATCCCGAAATATATCTCTTTTCCGGATTGTAAATCAATCCACACATCATGTGTACAATTCCCAAAAGTACAATTTGTCATAGTAGAAACGAAATAACTGATTTTTTGATTGATGTTACAGTGCTATTGTTTATTTATATATATATATATATATATATATATATATATATATCAGATTTCAATGATAAATAAATTTTCCGTTAATATATATTTAATATATTGGTATATGACATATAATTTAATGGAAGATTGTCTTTGGAATAATATTAAAAATCTATTGAGATGAGAGAATTTGTTATGAATAATTTTATATACAAAAATATTAACTTTTTCAGAACTGTTCAAGCATAATGTTTTTTATATAATAATAACTTTGATCAATGGAAAAGGAATAATGTAGAAAAAACCTTTAAGCATTTTACTATATAATTTGAATAATTATTTGTATGAAAATAGAGAAATACATAAATATATATTTTTGAGCGAATATAAAATACATTTTTAACAATGCCATTGAATTTTTGATTCGATGACATTAACATTATTTTAATTATTTATTTTTGTAAAAATAATGAGATTGACATAATTTTTAACTCGATTTCTATGAAAATGGAAATATATAATTTGATATTATTTTTAATTCAATTATGATGTTAAAAATTATATTATATGTATTTGATAATTAACAATATTACACGCCATTGTCAAAAAATTTAAAATTAATTACATTCATATGTAAAATCGATAAATTAATTTAATTAATTCGAGATGTATAATTAAATAATTTATTGAAAATTACATTTCAGTCAGTATATATACCATTCACAAAATGTAATTAATATATAACACGGATTTGAAATTTTTTGTACATATTTTTTATAATAATATTTTCAATGAAATATTCTCGAGAATAGTACTTCTTAGTAATTAAGTATTTAATTCGATAACGAACTGAAATTAATTTCAATACGTATGGATCTCTTAGAGATTTTAAATGAAAATCAAAGCTTATACAACATTAATTACGAGTTTGATATGATAGTCGCTATCTTTACGTTCATATATGTAATCATTTTCTTTTAATTGGCACAGATTTTTTTCAACAAAATCTCAATGTGTTTTCTTTTCAAATTTATATAATTCGAGATTTTTTCAATCTCGTATATATACTTCTTTGACTTTTTTTGATGAGTATTCGGATTCGTACATTTCTTCCATAGAAAAAAATGATCGGTATCGACGCAATCGTTATTAATGAAAAATGTTATTACCCGATCCATATTAAAAAAAAATAGAATCGATTCGATCCATTGCTAGTAGAGTAACGAAGATAAACTCTACTACTACTACTACTCTCGGGTCATTCGACGTAATAAGAAAACCACAATCAAGTGTGTATGTTCTCGGTTTATGATTTATATAAAAACGAAGAAAACGTCGTCGTGAGACCAATCGAGATTAAAGTCATCGAGTCCGCGGGAATAGAACGGTAATGCTGTGAAAGTAAATTCCCGACCGTATGATATGTAATATAAAGGAGGTCGTTCATTCAGGATGTCACTTGATTACTGGCTCCACATAAGGGATCGTGTGTCTCGGGCAGCACTATCTCTTCCGTTGCACCGGAGAGACGACAAGTCACACTAATTGCCGCCATTCCGAACAGACACTCTCCGCCGTTTCGCTGTTTTCTTTCCACGCGACGCGGGTTTTATTTATCTCGCCGTTTAACGGACTACACCGCCGTGATTGCTTCGAGTAATCCCCGCCCGGTCGCCGTTCGTCCCCGACTCGCCTGTTACAAACGCCGTATCTACCTACGCGCCCGTTCTCCCCACGACCACTTCTACATCTACTTCTACTTCTTCTTCTTCTTGCTTCTCTTTGATGATATTTATCTACGCCGCCAACACCACAAGACGAGTGGCTGCTACGATGCTATAACGTTCACTATCGCCACTAGCAGTACCGGTCTTAAGGGAAAACAACAAATATTTGTTAGGGCCGTTCAATATCTCATATGTCGACGCAAGAAACCAGTAATATTATTTATTTTTTATGGACCTGTAAATAAAGTCATGGTCCGTATCGAAATATCAATAGCGAGAAATAAAGTCGTATTACATTTTTGTCGAAAAGCTACGGAAAAAGTGTATCGCGGAGGACGCGTGCGACGCAAAGAACATAGAAATCGAACATATTGGAACAACGATAATAAAAAAATGTTTTCACTTCGACGGACTTAAACATGAATGTAAATCGAAATTTAAACGTACTTTATAAAAAATAAACGAGATTATATATTTTTTTGTTTGAATTACATAAGTCGATAGTTCCGGATAATCGACAGTATTTTTTTCAATTTAAACTAATTGCATTAAATTTTCTTCAGTCTTGTAAATTGAACAGAAGAGATATAAAAAATATTTTCATGATATAAAAATTAAATGAATAACAATTTGTTATAGTATATTGTAAACTTGCTGAAAGATTCGTAAACATTTCTTTTTTTAGAAAAAAAAATGTTTTTTTTAAAGAAACACACACAACCGGATCTGTCTCCAAGCCGAATGTACAAGCAAAAACAACGAAGTGAATGGCCGCTGAGCTCTAAGACATGAACAGACTTGTTTTCGTTTCGTAGACGTCGTCCCTGACAATTTGTGTATTTCTGGAATTTATTATATCCGTCCGCGCCCGTAGCTAATTTGTACTCGACGAGGAGTTCTCAGTGTGCAGAACAAGGTCGTGTTTCGCTTTACATTTAATACCGTTCTGACAAGTGAAAACTGTACAACTGAAGAGAATTCGGTATGCAAATTGGTTTATATTCCGCTGCAGAAAAAAGTTATACGTTATTTATATACAAAAATGTTATGGTCGGGTGAATATAAAAAAAATCTCGCGCCCGTGTTCGATGCGACGACAAAGTTTGTTTAAGGAGTGAAATCAGTCTTTTATTATCGGTGTATTTGATATTATTTCTAAAAGTTTTTATCTCTGTCGATACAAACATTTTAATAAACATACACAAATATATTTCTATGTACATTTCTATTTTTTTTAAATCACATCAGATTTTTCATAGATGGGTGTATTTATTTATGTTAAATTTATGAAATGTATGTAAAATCGATGCATCGTTATTAAATGGAATCGAACGAAATTAATACACACAAAATGTGGAACACGTTTTCGAGCATCGTTTCGTCCAAATAGAGAAACGAACATAACTTCAACGAGAGAGCTGCAGCCGCCGTACGACGACGCTCGACTCATAAATGAGTCAGCATGGGCGTAAAATTGCAGCATGCACCATTTCAGGAACTGAACGGGATCGCCAGAATAATCTTCAAACTGTACATATTCAAATAATGCAGTGTTCGCGTTTCGAGTCAGCAACAACAAATAACATAAAGGTTATTCGACTGCGCTGTATTTCTCAATAGAACTCTGTGCCCCGGAGCTATTATTATAAGACCGCTTCTAATGATTGCGGAGAGCTGCGGGCTATCGTGGCAGGCGAACGAGGCTTTGCTAGACAAAAGAATTGTGAAGTGGTGGCGTAAAACCGTCACCCCAAACCATCCGAACAATGTGGACACAGTACGGCTGCAATGGGTAGTAGCGAAAAGGGCGGAATCGTTCGTGGGAAAAATGACCGTCACCAAAGCCTGTGTATACACTAACTGCCGTATAAATTGAAGCGTCGTCGTCCACGGACTCTAGTGGCTATATGTATTAACGATTCTTTTAGTGCAAACGAAGCCCTCAATCAGAAGATTCTAGATTAAGCCTTTAAACTCTCAGAGACCGAAACCGGGTCGGTCTTAAAAGAATGTTATAAATATTTACACATTTGTGTCGATGTCGCACGATACGAAACAGGCCGAGTTCGATACACATAGAGGACGCACGTTTCATTTCGTTTATCTATAAATAGGAAGGTTTTTTTTCTTGCGACGAAAATAAAAAATATTCAGTTTTCTTTTTTCGCATTGGAAAAATACAGAGAATTACATTCACTCTTTTTCAATTCACAACATTTTATATTATTATTTAAATTGCACTTTTTTATTAACGATATTTAATTTAAAAAATAAAATATTAAATAATCATATATCAACAAATTGAAAAGAATATAAACTTGCTATAATAATTCAATATCAATAATATCATACCTAATCTCACTCGGTTTCAAATCAATTTTTTTACAGAATATTTTATGGACAATTAACGTTCTATCCATTGTAACTGAACAACAGAACCGTCTAGTTAGGCTGATTTAATGAAATTCTATATTAACAAGACGAGTTTCAGTGTAAATTGAAACTGAAATTTCCAAGTCCCTGGCTTAAGTTTGCCAGCATGGCGAGTATGCAAAGTTTATTGCTGTATTATATAAACTTGTAAGTCATATAAGATATATGATCATAGTATATATATATAATCAAATGAGCTATATATTTAATACAATTACAGTATATAATATAGCAACAAGAGATTATATATTGATATTGCAATATATATTTGCAAAGATGGAAAATTAAAAATTTTTTACTCCATATTAATTGATTTTTTAAATTTTAATTATAATTTTTTTGTGGTTTTAAAGATTTGATATTGTGCAAAAAAATCAATATTAATAATGAATTATCGAAATAAGATTGAATAATTTTGTCACTCAAATAAAAGATAATTTATAAACAATTTAAAAACGACTGTTTAATTATTTGCTGTCATCAATGAAAAATTAAATATTTGTTTATCATTTGACATTAAAATCTTTTCAAATAATCTATAACAACGTATCTATATATTCGAAAATAATGACGATAATAAAGAATTTTTTCCTAATAAAAATGTGTTTTTTTTTAAAAAAAAAATACATATATTTTCAATACGTTTAGTAGAGATAAGGATTAATTAATCATAAAACAATGTTAAACTATCTCATTAAAGTACACTAAAGTTCATGGCAAAACGATGAGAAGCAAGTAAACGTTCACGTCAATTAAAGCAAATATTGAAATTTTAATGCAGAAATTTTCTAGTAATTCGACTGCATGGAATTAAGCTCTGCAGCATACATTTTATAATACGACGTAATCGGGTTAAATGTTCTGTAGAATCAAACTGATTATTTTGTATAACTCGTGTTATACACAAAAGAAAATTCTGATATTATTTTTAATTTTATTTTTTTAGTTGTATAGAATTCTAATTTTTGTATCTTTTAATTGAACATCAAGTATTTCATACAGTTTCTAATTTTTTTCTTAAAAAAATAACATTGGCAAATTTATAAAACAAGTTCGTTAAAATACTTTTTAAAAATTTAAACATTCCATCTAATTGAAAAACACATGCATCAAATTCCAATTTGAAAATATTTACGGCCAGTATTCCGTTAAGATCGTCAGTTCTTTGTCTTGTTGTTCTTTTTTATGGCAAAACAGCATCGACGGACACATTGTGATTAAAGTTAAATAGTTATTCGAGTTCTGTTTTTATCTGTTTTACGATGCATGGAGCTTACAGCGGTCGTCACACAGACATTCTGTTCGAAATTAAATTGTTATATAAAGCTCTCTTTTATATCCGTGACTTGCGATAAGACTTAATTTTGTTTATCGATTCGTCGAATGAGTCTATATATTTTTCTTGACATGTCTTCACTGGATGGCTCGTTCTCGAAACAATATCATATGAAATGTCAGAACGTGCACGGTTGAAATACAATGTATTTTATTCTGATTTCGAGCCCTTCTTATCGTATCACTGGAGACTTTTAGTTATTACAAGTTTCAATGTTATGACAATTTTCAATCCATTCATTCTTTTTGAAATTTTGTCGTGTATTGTATTGTTAGATCTTTAAATTATTACTCATAGAAATCAATTTAGTGTTACACTCGACTTTCATACAATGTTAAATATTTATAAATACTAGAATGAATTTATTTTATAAAATTTAAAAAAGTAATCACTTACTTTTCACTTATATAAAAGCATGGAATATTTTATCAGACGAATATAAATTAATATTAAATATTTACAAAAATAAACACACACACACATACATATATATACAACGTTTATGTACATACATGTGTACTCTTTATCAACCTGTCAATTTAACGATAGATGAGGTCTCTTTAACAGTCATCTACTTGTTTCTAATTTAAATACCAATAGATAAAGTAATATTTCACCGAGCTAGTTTAAATTGCGTGCTGGTTATGGTACTACACAACACGTATAATTCCCCTGTGGTCATCGCAGAAGAAGTGACAGCACGCAACGTACCCTTACTTCGATGATTAAACGAAAACCGAGTGTGTGCTGAACAGTTTAGAATTTAACATGTTTATATGTAAGTGGTGCATCGATGAACCTTTCAAGTACAACGAACGAGCATGACGATCAAACGTTTTTAAGCTTCATCGATTTGAAATATTTGCAATTAACGATATAAAACGAGAACTATGTTCGAATTGAGGGAGTCAAGATTGTTGGGAAAAAGAAATTTGGTTTGGTGAAAATTTAATTTGGCATGGATATGTTTGGACTTTAAGTAATATTTATTTCTGTACGTTTAATCCAGGCTCTTTCTCATTGAATATTTTTGAAAATGATAAAACAGTATAAGATATATTTAAAATTCATAAATTATTTTTAAATATTTTCCAAGTGAAGAGATAAAAAGAAATTCCAAACAAATAGAAATTAAATGAGAAGAGATTTACCACAATGATTCACATTTTTAGGAATAATATATGGTATAAAAATTGAAAAAGCAAAGACAGGTGAATATAAAAACATACAAAAAAATAGGAACAAATTTACAAAAATAAGGGTACTTATTCTTTTTTAGAAACCCTGATAACACATTTTACCATTAATAGATTTTAAAACTGTGGTGAATTCATTTTTATACAAATGAATTTATTTGTAGAAAAAATACATTTGATATTTCAATTAATTTGGCTACTATAATTGTTTCTATTATATTTTAATCTCTATTATCTATTGAATTAAAAACGTTATTTTTAAAAATACAAATGAAATTAAAAGTTACTATAAATACTTAAATATATTGTAATTGGAAATATTAATATTCAAATTGTTTGTTTTATTTTGAATATATTTTCAATATAAACATACATATATACATATATATATATATATATATATATATATATATATATATATATGTAAGTGTTAAACGAACATTAAAAATGATTTGTTTATCGAGACAGACGTTTTTTTAAAAAAAATATATATAATAATCATTCTGGAAATTAATTATTCATTCTTTTAAAAACCACGCTCTGACATATTTTAGGACGTTTTAATGCGTACATGAAATTTCGATTTACTTCAGATATGAAGTAATGTCATCGGTCGTTAATTGAATTTTTTAATAATAGCCAAGCGATAAAATACCACTTTTTTATGAACGCGTGCGATCAGTTTTACATATCTCTCCCTTATTAACACACCCTTCAGCTATATAAATATCAACATGTACACGTGAATATGAGATATACAAATCCATGTGTGTGTATGTGTTATTTTTGAAAATGTGGCGATAAGAATATTTGGAAAAGAATGTCATAATATAATTCTAGGTCGTTTAATGAATCAGATCATTCTTATTAATTCGATACTCGTAGAAATGTCCAGAACGTCGTCCATGTATATTATATAAATATATATATATAGCGTGCCGACATCGCACACAAACAGTGGACTTTGGATTCGACATAGCGCACACACTCTTTATATTACTACCTTTCTGCCAGAGGGACACTTTGTAAGTATTATAATATGAACGCATATTGGATTCTTGGCATGTTTTGCATTCCTTTCTCTGATAAGGGTTGTAGATATTCGTGACGTTCACCCCATTTAACTCGAGAATTTACTCTCCCAATTGAAATTCCGTCATGTTGATATAGGTTAATATTCGTTTCGGGGGTGGGTTCGCTGTTTTCCGTTGAACGGCGTCTGTCTGTAATATGTGTACGGAAAAAAAGAACACATGTTTATGTTGTTTTTAACAAGATGTTTGTGGTTACGTTTTTTTTCAATTCATCCGAAAATATTCATTTAGGAGTTTCGTAAATTGTGAAATTTTATTTTCAACGCAGGCGGTTTGTATCGTTCGATACGACGCAGAAAACAAAACGAATGAACGTACGTGCGTTCATTTTCTAACCGAAACTAATTATGTTATAGTATTTACTAATCACCGTTCGTTGTTCGTGTAAGATTTTCGTTGTATGAATATCTCGAACTGGAAATTATTCAAACTTCATGAAAATATAAAATTATTAATACGCAATACAAACATGTTCATAATATCAGACCAAATCATAATTCATATACAGACAATTTTAAAATTTATACTATAGATCAAAAGACAAATTTAAAACGGTATACAACAAAAATTATAAACACACAACTGACTAATTATAGAATGTTATATTTTAAGGGGGGAAATAGGTGTAGAGGCTTCAAAAAATTCAATTTTTTTTCATAAATCACTTGTAAAACTATTCAAAAATATACTCTTAAAATTTCAAAACAAAATTCCAATTCGTTCAAAAGTTATAACCGATTAAGTGAGTATCTATCGTTAACAAAGGGTCGGAGATTTTATTTTCAAACGCGTTTTTCTCGAAACGACTTTTTTCGAATTTGTGTACACTCTAGCTTAAAAAGTTTTTAATCAATCATTTTGAAATTTGGCATATAGTTTCTCTATATAAATACGCTCTATTTGAACCTAAATCCTAAACAATATCTTTGTTTAAAGTATTTTTTATTGTAAAAAAAACTACCGAAAAATGTTAAAAAATCATGCTTTATGTTCACACCCCTCTAAAAACTACTAATTTTCAATTTTTTGCGGGGAGTGGGGTTCACATAAAAGAGACACATATAAAAAAAGTAAATTCTTTGTGCAATTGATTTCAGATGAAAATTGCGACCTCCAAGATGTACACAAACTGCTCAGTCGGATGGCGACCTACAATGTGCGGTAGCTGATATCTCCGTTAATTTTCGAGGAAAATTTTTGAAAATTTCAGAATATATTCTTAAATATATGTATAAAATGACCGCACTATATCAATAAATTATATAAATTCTTTATGTGTTAAATTTTTTATGAAAATCACTGCAAAAACGCCGTCCTACACCTATTTTCCCCCTTAATACTCGTACATAATATATTATTGATCAATTATACTTTTGAAGATGTTATACGAAGCAGAAATAAATACATAAAAATACTACAAACAAGATTGTTTTCAAAATAACGAGTTGAAGATAACATAATTCAAGATTACGATCATTATAACAGAAAATTGTATGGAAATATCGTTTAAATTGGCAACAATTCAAACATAAGTTCTATTAAATATCAACAATCGATTGACAAGAGAAAACTAAAGTAAGTTAAAAATACAAAAAGTGAATATAAAAGAAGAAGTAACCTACATATACATATAGTACTGTAACAAGAACATGAATAATTTCTACAGACATTCAATACAAGAAAAATAAATTTATTATTAAATATTTATGGATTTGAGTAAAGTATAAATAACATATAATTACTATTTTACTTCATTTTATAACTGATAAATAATTACGTATTTTTTACATATCATTGTTTTCAATAATTTTCATATCATTGTTATTCAAAAAAATGAAAAGATTTATAAAATATTAATATACCATTTTATTTATTTTTAGTAAAAAAAAAACTCCATATAGAAATAATATGAAAAATTATAAACAGAAACATGAAAACATAATTATGTTTTGAATTATATATACATACATACATAATGCGTGTGTGGATGTACATTCTTCTATTTATACACTTGTACAACTCGAATGACATTCTTCTATTTATAAACTCCCATCAAAGAATAAAGCATATTAACGATAAATACTTTCTTGATTTCATTCGATATTTTATTGATAAACGGACTTAAAATAGACATTTGTATATTTAATTCATAACCGGTAAACGAGAAATCCACAAACATTGAGGTAATACTTTCCGATAGCAGGGGAAAAGAGGAAAACACCCTTACGTGCGTATACACGCAGCTCGACATGATTTCTCCAGTCTGTCTTTTGTAATTTTTCATCATGTTGTTTTTTAATGCTTGTCGTATTTCATTGCTTGAAAATTTCTAGAAATTTGCAATTCAACAGAAGAAGAAGAAGCATCTCTATATTTTCATAATCAGACCGAATTTCATGAATTATTTATACTGTTCTGAAATTATATTTCAACAGATAAATATATATATATATATATATATATATATATATATATATATTCATTTAATATAGTCCGTAGCAATACACGACGCGTTATATATTACAACTACTTTTATTCAACGTCAGTTTTAATCAGCAATGATGAGAATGTCGATGAGAATACTGAATTTCAGACAACATTTAAATCATTTTTATTGTCTTCGAGTAGCAATACGTGTTTCTGTTCATGTACATATATCCCTGTACATTTATGCATTGTTGCGCCTTTCATTGAATCCGTGCACCGCACGTTTCGTCAGCCAAATAAGCTGCTGGGTAGTAGCATACCCTTCCCGGAACCCAAACTGCTCGTCGATCACGATCCCGCAAGCGAAACCAATATCGAGTACCCTCCTGAACAGGATTCTTTCGAACAACTTGCTCATGTTGGAGAGCAGCGAGATGGGACGGTAGTTCACGGCGAACATCAACTTCTTGCCAATCTTCGGAATCGCGATTATTTTACCAAATTTTTCAGTTTTGGGGGAAATGCTCCGTCTCAATGATCGCGTTAGAAATGTTTGTCAAAAGGACAATCATGTATGGAATAAGATGTTTCAGTGCAAAAATATTTGTCAAAAGGACAAATCCTGCACGCAGAAGACGTTTCAGTGCAACGTTCCTGTCTTTGTCACCCGTTACTCTTATCTCGTCTAATTTGCAAATGGCCGCTGATGACGTCATCGGCGGCCATTATGAAAGGGGCGTGGCCTGTTGTCATGGCAACATGCACAATTAATATTATATATATATATATATATATATATATTTTGCGGGGAATAAAACAATTATGTTTAAATAATGGTTCTAATGTGTTTATTTATTCGATTAAAAATGAATAGAAATATAAGAACAAAATTCCAATTTATTCTTGAATTTAGAAATAAACAATACGCAATCCTTATTCATGTTCAGTGCACATTTTGCAAATGATTGTGTCCTGGAAGACACATTTGCCACACACATATTTCTTGTATTTGAGATAGAGTTTTGTAGTTTTGTTTTCTTGGCAATATCTTATTTGGAACTTTTTCCTCGCACGCGAAACTGAACCTGAATTTGTTGACGTTTCATGTACATCTTCTCGGATTTTCGTTTGCGCATTATTTTGCTAGGAATCGCGATTATTTTGCCAAGTTTTCAGTTTCAGGGGAAATGCTTCGTCTCAATGATAGAAATGTTTGTCAAAACGATAAACCTTTCTCGCAGTTAGACGTTTCAGTGCAACGTTGTTGTCTTTGCCACCCGTCACTCTCATCGTTTCTAATTTGTAAATGGTCGTTTTAACGTCATCAGACGCCAAGATGTACAGAGAGTGGCCAGTTGGCATGGCAACACACACAATTCATAATATATATATATATATATATATATATATTTAATATAGTCGAGTACCTTCCTGAGCAGAGTTGTTTCGACTACTTTGCTCAGATTAGAGACCATCTTTTATATAACTGATGTTATTTATAAAAAAGAATTTTATTCTTTGGATATTTGGTGGGAATAATCGAAAAATATATTATTTGAATGTCATATTGAAAATGATATTTACTGCAGTGAAAATAGTTTCATATGTGTTTATGTGATTGATATGAAGAAATGAAAAATGAAGAATAGTGCATTCAAGTACAGAATTCGATTCGAATAATACTTTTAGTGATTTGAAACGATAATTATTTTCGGTTTAGGGTTTTTCGAAAAAAGATTATCAAACTTAATATGGATACATACGAATATTCTATATGAGCCCATATATATGTTACATGTATATATATGAATAGATTTTAGTGTGTATGTGTGTGTGTGTATGAATGTGTTTGTGTGCGAGCAGTGGTTAATCGTCACATGCGTGTGTTCTTTGTGTGTGCTGTAATGAACATAGTATTTCGTACTGTTTGCATATAAATTAAACGCGAGCGTTTTCTTGTAACATTAAATATCTAAACCAAACTGACAAATTTGTCGTAACGGTTGTCATCAAATAGTGTACAAAACTAAAACGAGAACACATAAACACATACAGAATAACTAGAAATTTCCAACTTGATATGTACAACACAACACACGAAAGCGAATTCACCGCAGCAAAACTAAAACGGAGAGTAACTTCCTGAATTAATTATGACGGAATGTATGTGGACATCAGTTTAAACTTTATGCATATTGAAACAAGGCGTTGTTGCCGCACCGCAGGCATAACACCGACCCCATGACCCGAGCAAGTGTGCTTCCGATAGGCCTCGCTCGTTTCAGCTTACAACAAAATAACTCGAGCGGTACAGCGGACGATGAACGACGAAATTCCTGCAGTATTGATCAATGCCACAACGCCATCGCCAAGCCACACACCATGCCATACCATGCCATACCACATGATACTACTACGATATACCGACGACGCGCGGCGGCATAAGCTTTTCCACACATTTCCACATACACATGCTGGTTAATTGCGCTCGATGAATGTAATTTGTTACCCGTTTTTAATGTCAAAATCGTTACACGTTAACACTGTCAAGATTATTTGAAGACGGTCGCGCAAGAGCACGCACACACTCGACGATATGAACACGAGATTCATTTGTAAAACTATTCTGCATTATCGACGACGAGTGGCAATGTTTTGCGAGCTTTTTCCACGGCATTCGCATTAACGACACCGCAACACACTTTCGCGCTTTTTTCTCCACAATGATGGACGTGGCTCTACGTTTCAGAAATTTATTTCTAAGTTGTGATTTATATATTTCGTAATTATTATACTTTCCATATTATGGATTTAAAGAAGAAATCGAACTCTCGATCTAATCGAACAAACAATTGAAAATGAAAAACAGGACTCATTAATTGAACAGGACAATTGAAGACATTGAACAAGACTCATTAATTTCTCACGATCATAAAATAAAATTGTTTCCAATAATAATTCATTCAACAACTCTAATTAGATTAATAAACATTTGTCTTTCCCAAAAGAAATATAATTCCATATAAAAAGAGGTATTTGTTAACAACAAAAATTGAAAACTACTGAAACTATTCATAATTCCAAAATATACCTAATATACTATTTGAATCCAACCGTGATTTTAATTTTTGACTTTATGAACAATTTTTGTAAACAATTTATTTAAATAAATACTATTTTTCAACTTAAATTTATGTAAAAAAATAATTAGAAATATCCTTTATGAAAAATGATTTTACATTTTAATACAAAAGTTATCTACACAAGTTATTTTATCAAAAACGAACACGTTCATATAATTCCATATACATATATAAGAAGATTATATTATATAGACTTTTATTACTTACATTATTTCTGTGAGCAGAAAATAATCATAAATGAGGAAAGTTTTACATACCTCTAACAATAAAAAATCAATTATCACTGATTAAAAATTAAGAATCATATTTTATTTATAATATATATATATATATATAAATTTTTAATATACATCTACTTTAATAACATTTATTAATGCTTTCAAATGATACACATATTTGCATTAATTTGAAATTCAAATTAATAGATATATTAGTAAAAGCAAATATGAAATCAGTTCGAAATCTAATTAAATTTACGAGAACAGAGCAATAAATTAAATTGTAATTATTTATAAAAATTCGTTTCGAGTGATGTTTAGGTAATAGGGAAATCTTTATTCCAAATTAAATTTCGTATTTACTATGTACAATTTTCAATATCAAACGGTTCTCATAGAGTTAATAACACTATTAATATTTCAAACACTGACAGTTATATTGATCGAATTAGGATCGCACTGATGTATTGTCATGAGGGAATGTTGATAGTAATTATATGATAATAAAATTGACATTTCAAATATTGATAGTAATATTCATCGTATGAGATTCGGTTCATAATTAAATCACATGGAATATAAATATAAAACGACGTACTGTTTAAATATTTCAGTATTTTTTGTTTAATTTGATCAGAATTATGTATATATATATATATAAGATGAATGTATATTCCCAACTTGAATATAAAAACTATGTTCAAAAAATCCTCAAATAAGTGTAGGCTTTTTAAACCGTATACATACAGTTCGACTTTGTGTCCTAAACCGCACAACGGTCCGAGGATAGTGGTACAGATGAATGCAGTTATAACAGTGTTCAGACGGAGACAATACAACTATTTCAAATATTCCGTTCTAAACTTGGGATACTACCAGTTTTATTAATAATAAAGGGAAAATGTTCCTGCAGGCATGTTCAATGCAAACCGTTCAACTAGATTTCCAACGAGATCCACACTAATCTACAAACACACACACACACATAATGATTGGTTTGTCGATACTCAAACCGTACAATTTGCGACATGTTTTATGCAATATATCTACATTATAAATTAATATAATATCTCACACATACACACATTTTGATACTAAAGTGTATGTGTATACGTATACACATACTTAGAAATATGTGTGTGTACTTACATACATATAATAGCACGTGTAGTAGAATCGATACATCGATGTAATTCTGGTACAGAGTTTCAATTAAAATAAGAGCTCCTCTAATAAATTCACTCTAGGTTCACGTGCTTCTAACACCCATATTAAATCATTTATTGTAAATTAATTATGTATTACACTTAATCATTTAATACTTGTTGTGTTAATAGTAAAAACATGCCAATAAATTATCTCTATCGGTTATATTTTTATTACCCGACGTTGAAATACCTCGATAAATTGAAAAAGAAATTTCGATATAAAAAAAATGTATAAAATCACACACACTAATATTACTGACATATAGAACTAATAGTTGAAAAATGTACCGGTTCTCGCCAAAGTACCAAAGCGTCGATTATCAAAAATAAGACGATGAAATGCATCAGTGAACTCTGATACGTACTTAAATGGATCGGTAGGAGAGTGCAACTGATTTTTCACGCTTTGAAACTTCGTTATTTCAAACTCACCGAACGCTTTTCGCACAACCTAAGAAAACACTCGAACCTTTCACGAACGTTCGTGCTATGTTTGAATAAAATGGGAAATGTGAGTTCATTGTTCTAAAGTACAGACAGGACTGTTTTATTAAAAGAAAATTAATCCAATACCATCAGAAATTTTAAATATAATTACTATCGTGTCATAGTTCAATAATTGAAATAAGTTTCGTTGCAGTCGAATCGTTTCCATTTGAAGAGGAGAAGTTTCAGATAAGACGAATCTGGATGAAAACACTTTAAGCATTTTATACGTTTAATGCGAATGGAAGAACTAATAAAAATTTTAAATTGTGAGAATAAATTGAAATTTCTAAATGAATTCAATGTTTTTAACTTTTAGACGTTTGTTTAATGCGAACAGAAGTTGTACATTAAATAAATGTATATATGTACATATGTGTGTGTGTGTGTGTGTGTATAAGAATTTATATTAGATCGAGTGTTTAAACTCATTAACCGGCACGACATACTTTCCCAATAAAAATCCACATCACAAACTTATTCAATCTTCCGTTTTCTCAGCATTCACGTACAATTACGTTAACTATACGTCGTTATACGAAACTAAAATTAAATTCCTGCCGCGATTAAAACGCATTGAACTGGATTCAGAAGCAGGCGTCCTATCACATTCATTAGCACGGATTTAGAGTTAGTTGATATGAGTTTCACAACCTTCGCGGCACCAAAGACCCGTTTGTCGCATCATTACTAGTTATATATATATATATATATATATATATATATATATATATATATATATATATATGTACATATGTGTTAGGGTGCACACGTCTCTATTTGCCCGAAACGGGCGAGACACACTCGTAAGGTGTGTCATATTTTGAGCAGACAGTGATGCAAACGTGTTTAATTAAAGCTCTGCGTGTTGTGTTATGTGTCGTCGGTGTGTTTCTGAATAGTTATTTTCATGTTTCTGGCAATCAAAAAAATTAATTGAAAACGCGAACGTCGCACAATTGTGTGTTAATAATATTTCATAACGAATATTCATTATTACTGAATGAATTTATGAAACACTGGCTCTTGAACGATCCTAAATAATAATAATAATAAAAAACAATTCTTTTGACAAAAGTATTTTTCCTTCCTATATAATTATTTAAAATTTATATATACTGACAATTCTAAAACGTGAATTATTATTTATTTTCTACTACACACCATCAAAACGCAATTGCTAACAAGAAAAACCCACGTTGTGAACACAAAAACATTTTTTTCGACCGAAACATGCAGTAATAGGCTGGATAATAAAAGATGAAATTATAAAGGAATGTTTGAATTAAGAAATAACGAAGACAATTTTCTTCGCAGAAACAATACGTTTATTTTTGAATAAAGTCGTCGAACAAAGATGAACGAGACAGTACTTGAACTCGAACGAACATGGCACTAATTATGTCGTTTGTCAAGACCGGGCGTTTGTTTGGCGTCTTTTTCGTTCTGTTCCATTTTTGATCTCCAATTATTTGTTTTTGACAACTGGAGAACGAGTTGTGGTAGGATTCTACATTAGAATAATATTGTTGGAACGAAATGGTAATATTATCATTCAACTGCGAACGAAATGAAAAATGTGTCTTGTTTTTTTTTCGACGTTTAGAATTTTATGTGTAAATAAACGTTTACATATGTTTTAAATAAAATATAATCAGAATAAAGTTTTCATTAAAGAAAATATATTTAGATAAAGTAATATCAAGGTAAAAAATTCAACTAATATTCTTTCTGTCTGTTTTTTTAATTAAGAAATATATAAATACCACCTACATACATTGATATTAATTTTGAATGAAATAAATGTTTGTTACAAAATTGAAATTTAAGTTTCATTAAGTAACGTCTCATTTTTAGTAAATTAAAAAAGTTATTCTTTGCATTTCACTCTCTGAAATTATTCAAAATGTTTTAGCAATAAATGTTCATTACTATAATGGATTTAAATTTTTTTTTCATATATTACAATAAAATTTTCTAATATTTTATATCGAGAAAAGCAAATATAAATGAACATTCTTTCTGATTTTTAATTTAAGATCTGAAAATATCTAACGATTTATTTTCTAAACTTTCAACAACAACCTCCAACGTCTGATATTTTCTGATAATTTTAATATCATATTCCTTATTCAATACGAGTAAATAATATTTATTTCCTGTAGAACCAATACGATATTTCGATTCGTTTACGAAACTACCGATAGGTAAAATGAATGGCATGCAGGATCCTACTGACAGACGATCGGGAACTACGTTGCCTTGTTGTGTGTACCGGAGCAATGCTATTCATTGTATTGCCATGACAGCTTTCGGAAATGCCCGGAAGGCTGTACACGGATACAGTTCCTACGATGATTTGCTTGTGGACAGATGTCCATATCATATTCAGCACGACGACATGTAGTGTAACAGATACAGGATGGTGGTCAGAAATATGTTCCGACGATTGATTGTCAAACGAATCGATAGTTTCGGTTGAGAATAAAAATATCACAGAATGGTCGTAGTTGAATATTGAAAATGATTTTATTAAAGAATTGTCATAAGTCAGTTAAATATTTTATCGTAACAAATCTAGAAAAATAATTATATTTGATCGAAAGGGAATTCGTGTAAGAGATTTTTTGCAAAGAAGAATATTAAAAGAATTCAATGAAATATATTTTTGAAACAACAGTAATAATGAGTAAAAAATATTCAATTACTTTACGATAAAAGTATGAATAAAAATCATGTACAGCTTTTTTTTAAGTTTTACATTGTTTATTCGATTGATCTTCTGAATGAATAAAAATATTTTTATTCGTTAGATTTTAATTGATAATTTATTTTTTTAGTAAAATAATTTGAAATCTAGCTACGTCTTTTGTATATGAATTTTCTATACAATAGATAATATTTTAATTTTCAAAAGATATTACAACTAATGACTGTTTAAATAGTGTATTATTTTTCATACAAAAAAAAATGTAATTTTCAAATATGTTATAAAGGCGATACAATATATTACATTGAAATTATCATCTTGTACGTTGCTGTAATTAACACGGGACTCATTCTTCCGACTAATACTTTGATGTTTTTGAAAACAGCACGTTTTCGTTCTTTCAAAGCGTATTCCACCGTCGAAAAAAATAAATTAATGAAAAATATTTCTCCGACATGAAAAAAAACTGGCAAGCTCTATGTAAATTAAAGCGAGAGATGCTCGAAACATTTTTTTATATCACAAGTCCTGTCTATCGACACCTTCCCAACGTACAAGTTTCACTTGGTTAGCGCTGCTACTATCTTTGTTTTGAGTCGAGAAACGCCGCGGGCACAAATGCGGGGATTGCAAATGGCGAGAGCACGTGTCTAGCACCCTAAAGTGGCTGTCCCGCGAATGATTGCAGACACCCATCGGGATAAGGAGAACGAGAATATTTTTATTTTCAACGGATCATAAGTACGAGTGCAACGTTACACCAACGGCTGTGGATTAAAATTATTCGAAAAATTTTCTAACGTTTCTGCCACTTGTACAATTCTCTCTTGGAAGTGAATGCTTGAATTCGATTTCATACTTTTTTCTTCTTTTCTTTTTAAAGAAAATAAGAATGTTTAATATTTTCATAGCAGATTCGAGATCTTTCTTCAATATTTTTTTTCAGAAAATGTAATTTATTGAATTCATGTATACGAATATTCTTGTGCTATAAACAATAATTGATATTGAATATTAAATGTGAAATTATTATAAATAAAGTTCTATTTCGAAAAGTGTTAATTACCGGATAAGGCGAATTGAAAGCGAGAGAACGAATTAAAATCAATTACAACAGAAATGATACTTGGATATCGGTGTAAATGTGCGTTGAGAATATTTCGTCGGACAATTCGGTATTCCGTACACCGAACGAACATTTATAAATAACTACACAATAACATCGAGTGAAGTAATTTTCTCTGTTGAGAAAACACATAAAATTCGTATATGAGAGGGTCAGTTAAGAAAAACATTGTGTGGGAATAAGTGCAGATTGGGGATTAGAACCGGTTGGGTCGTAGTGGCACTCAAAATGATTTCAATGCAAATGTTGCGTTACTCGCACCATCGTCCGTTCTATAATTTCCTGCACGGTTCGTCCCAATAGTACGAACCCGCAGAAAATCACTCCGTGGCCATTATTAGTGTACCAGAACGTGTGTATGTATTATATGTGTGTGTGTGTGTGTGTGTGTGTGGAGAGATACAACAGTGAAAGGTAAATATGTTTAATCTATGTTGACTCGTAACTTTGTTAATTGCGTTCATGTAGAAAGTATTATTTGATTCGAAACGACATTTCGGATATTCGACAAGCGTGAAACCGACATGTAATTTGAATATCATTTACGACGTTTACCAACCACTACATTAACTTTAATTGTTGAAACAGTGATGAAAAATTCACACGGATTCAGAATCGTACATATGATAATTTGTTTCCTTCGCACAAATACCGAAAACGACAAACAAGGTTTCTTTTCACTACTTATATAACATAATACCGTTCTGAATTTTCGACTTGTGCCAGCGAATTAAATAATAATGTAGTCTCGGAAAACTTGAATATTCAATACACAGTCTAACCATTATGAATAAATCACGACGTAAGTATCAACAAACAGTAAAACTTTTCTTGAAAACTCCACTGTGATATTATTCGTCGTAGGGAAAATAAAAAGAGAAGTACGTTTCTTTATATCAACATTACGGCGTGTTTTGAAAATTATTTATAAGACATTGAAAAAGTAAATGTATTCAAATAAGTACACGATATTTATATAATATATACAAACGATACAGAAACTTTTCAAGGATTCTAAAGTGATTCGTAAAAAATGATCACCTACAATCGAAGTATATAATTTTGTATAAATAAAACAAGTACTTTTATATAAGCTAATAATTTTACTGGTGAGAAATTGACTTTTAATGAATGCCTATTCGATATTTTTCTTTTCTTTTGTGGAATATCATTTTATTGTAAAAATGTTTTAGCAATTATATGTTCATAAGAACTGTATCACAGATATTTAATTATTATTTAGAAATATATCAGGTACGTTTTATATTTTTTTCTTGTAAAATACAAGAAATAATAATCGTAACAACTATTTTTTATTTTACAGGATATTATATATATATATAATATGTAAGAGTACAAAAGAAACGTCTAGCGGAAAGAAATGATTTCCGAAAAGAATATTTGCTTTAATAATGTCGACTAGTGTACGTGTTCCGTCTGTCTGACGAACCGTTTTCATACAATAAAAATAACATTATACGTACATAAAAACGTTGAATCCTTTATCCGACTGTCAGTACGGGAATCCGAAATAATACAGTAACGTTTCTAACAAAGGTCTTATTAACACAAAAGATAACAAAACATTTGTTCAGATGATTGCCAAAGATAAAAAAGATTCGCTCGAATAGAACAACCGACGCGCAGTTGTACGACGAACTTCCACCAGGTACGACTGCTTGCCTGCCTGTCTACTTGCTTGCGAACGGTAACTATTTTTAAGAAATAAAGTTACCGCGAGCATACATAATACGCGCATAAATTTCGCTAAACAATATAACAGTCGTGCCCATCCTTCACAGATTGTTATCTGACAAGCTAAATAGTGCAACTCTTTCCACAATCAAGACAACCGCAGAGAGCTAACAACCGCCAGATCTAGAGCTCGGCAGTAGCTCCAAGGTATATACGGAACAATTTAAGTACGCAACTGAATTCCGTGCATTGGTGTTATCAGTCTCTCTCCCTGCAACTTACAATAGCATCTCTCGAATATTGTGGCAGAGCGAACATGTTAATTAACCCCACAGCCATCATCCACCGTTTCCACGACGCCACTATAACGGCCGCCCACTCACTCACTCACTCATTCGCTCGCTCGCTCGCTCGCTTCCATCCGCGTGAAAGCTACCGCATCTCTATTTACTACTATACAATGTCGACCGCCAACCATGGAAGCGCGGCCCTGCGCTCCTCCTGACGCAATAAGCCAGCAGCAGCAGTAGTAGTATAGGTTCCAAACAGCGGCGTCGTAGCGATATGTGTGTACGCAAATATACATGTCACGACGACGAAAGACGTGCGCGCGAGTCAATATTTAGAGACTTGTACGATACAGGAAAATTGGTGAAAACATTCTGTGTACATAAGTATCTGCATGTATGTAAAACAGTTAAAAACATCCTTATATAGAGAACCATCGGTTCATTTATGGATACAATGATCAATTTTAAATTATTATTTTTAAAAAATAATTGTTTTAATCGACGACTAGCATCAATTAATTACTATTTATAAACGAAGTATTTAATCACATTTTCTTTGAATCTTTAATTATTGCAGTGTATTTACATTTTTTTCTTTCACTATAAGTATATAATATATTTGTTTTCTTTACATGATTAGTCTAAGGTAACTTATTACTATTTGTGTTCTTGGGAGCACTCACTCCAACAGAAAACATTGTCTGAATAGAGAACAGAGGAAATCCTGAAGACATGATTGCTTCAAATATTAACAATAAGCCAAGGACCAAAGCAGACTAATAATCTGCTGTTGTAAAATTCATAATCACTTGCAATAATCCAATAAGCTTCGGAAACTTGTATATATATATATATATATATATATATATATATATATATATATATATATATATATATATATGTATATGTGTTTGTGTGTAAATGCAAAACAGACTATTTCAAATATATATATATATATATATATATATATATATATATATATATTAAATGCTCAAAGTTAAAATGGAATAAGCTAAAAAAACTTTAATTGAAGAATAACTTATACATGTATTTAAATGAAATTTTCAAGTGTATTTTTGAAAGTTTTATTAGTTGGGTCTAAAAAATAAAACAGCTAAATTTGAATCCATTTTTTCTTATTAAAAATTAACAAAATTATGAAAAAATCAAAATCATCGTTAAAGTCATAATAACAGTGTTATGACTATACAATTCGAAAACAGTTTTGTTTGTTAGAAAAATAAATAAAAATATTAATCTGATGTAGAGAATGAAATATTCAATTGGGATTGATTTCAATAAAACGATTCATTTTCATTTTTCAAAAATTCAAAAAGAGAATTATAAAAAATTAACAAATTTCTTTCAATGTAAATAAGAAAATGTTTAATGATTTTAAAATATATAAATTTTTACATTTATATATGAACTATATATTTTATATTGAGATGTTAAATGTTTTGGATTTTAATGTCCACAGAAATAAATGAAGAAACTTCACATACATTTGTAATCTCGGTTATTTAATTTTTTTACAGTGGAAATAATTTCGCACAGACGTTAACGAATTGCCATTTTTCATTGCTGTAAAGTGACTTAAATCAATTTAAAAATTAATAGTTTATATAGAGAGACAGATCACAATAAATTAAAATTGTAGAAAATTAACGAATTCGTAAAGAAATCTTCGCAATTCGAGAAATATTTGCAAACTGTGCACCGCCACTGATTTCCGGTTTTCGCAACACAAGCAGGCAATAGTAGATTGGCAACGACGACGACGGTGGAAGTGCCGGGTTGGGTAGAACGCGGCTAGGTAGACAGGTAGGCAGAGAATGATAAAGGTAAGTGGATATATAGAGTTGATCATGTCCAGTAGGTCTCGTTAGTGTGCCGAGCTGTGTTATATTTGCGTTGATATTTTACGCTCGTCGCGAGGGTGATTGATATCGTTGATTCAATTAAATAATGTTTTCGCTATATACGCATCTAATTAGGAATTCTCTTCGGCGCGATTCTTTAAATTTATATAAAACATGTAAATGTATTTTTAATAACATACTTTGGATATTTCTAGAGGATTTTCGACGTTTAATCACACTAGATAACATGGATATCGAGTTTTTTAAGAATAATTCTACACGACTGCGAGTGGGGAAAAACTTAAAAAGTATTAAAAAAATATATATCGTATGAATATCTCCAGTTAGATAGTAAATATACAACGATGATAATTTTAATTGAATCAAACCGATTAATATATTGAAATAAAATGACATGTACAGATATATATAAATTATTTTTTATAAAAAGAGACAAAATATATAAAAAGCTACAATAAGTACGATTAAATTAATAAATAAATATAATATTTATAATTCAAATTAAATAAAACAAATTATTATAAAATCATATAAAGTTTCTAAACTCCTGCTTTATTTTTCACAATATCGTTTGAATTTTAAAAATATAATTTATTTTTTTCGTTATAATACATACAATGTCTCTAAACTAATTTTTATAAAAGAATAAACTACCGACATAAATTTAAACAACATATAACTTTACAGTTCTAACAAAAAAGAGAAAAATACACGATACAAAATTACAGTATTATAAAATAAAGTTTCTTTAATCGGTTTTGAAACTTTTTTTATACTAACAAGTCACATAATAATCAGTAAATGTCAAAAAATATATAAATTTTTCTCGTGTATAAAAATTCACAAGTTTTCTCTGTATTTCACAAAAAAAATATTTATTTTTTTGCTACCATAACTTTTCTTAGTAATCAATTTTAATTAATTTAATGTAATTAATGTCCTTTGTATTTACTTGAACTTTTCATAAGATGATTTGGCATGATGCATTTCATTAGATTTTTTTTAATTAATTAAGAATTTTTAATACTGAATAGAATTAGGATTAATGTATAGGTAAATTGTTAGTGAATAAATAATTTCTGAGTATTAATCTTTATCAAAGTTTGTTTTGAAACTGTGATGAATTCACTTTCATATAAATGAATTATCACACCTGCATTAAAAAATATTATAAAAATGTTTGATAATTTATTAAACACTTTTATAATACTGTTTAGTATTAAAATATAATTTATTTAAGTAAAAATTAAATTATTTATTGTTTAGACTTTTAATTAATGTACACTAATGTTTAAGTAGTATCATTCTACATAGTAAATGATTCAATATAATAAAGATTTATTTTCTATATTAACTCTGTTTTATAAACAAGAATATGATTTTACATTAAATAAAAAAATATATTTCCTTAACCGAGAAAAATATTTTTAATGAAAATCATTTAAAAAAAACATATTGATTTGTTTTCAATTTTCCTATGTCGATTAATTATAACTGATTGATAATTATATGACAATAATAAGCGAGTTTTGCTTTTTTAATAAATTAAGATTTTAAAATTTAATATAAAAAATGAACAAGTGTCTCTTCTCCGAACAAACTATTAATTTCGATAACTACATCATCGCGACACAACTCAAAACCTAATCGACAACGCACGAACCGTCGCACTTACAAAATATAATCGTAGCGACTCAATTAATCTTCGGTAATAATAAAACAGTCAGATAATTCTTGTATCTATAATGAACTCTGCAAACAATTATAATTCGCTTCGACACAATATCAAAAACAACATGCTTTCACTTGTGTGCGGTAATGCTCGGTGTTGCTTTGACACAAAAAGTTTTACAACCGCCAATGACACGGCAAGGCAAGTAGAGAGACTCTGACCGGTTGCGTGTGCTCCATCGAGAAGAGGGTGTAGGCTGGGGCAGGTTACATTACGTCGGTAGACTGGCAGGCAGGCAGGCGAACAGGCACGGCGACCACAGTGTCATCGGCGATGCCGATACCAAGGGTAGTTTGCAGCGTCATGTGTTTACATTGTTGTCAGATAACGTTATGTAATGGAGCACGGCCGAACGGTAGGTAGGTAGGTAGTTATTGTTCGAACGGGGTTCATAATCCGTCCTTCGGTGTGACGGGAGTCGGTGGTGGTGGTGGTGGTTCGCTTGTACGCCCTGCCAGGCTTGGCCGTCCGTGTTATAAAGGGGTTTCGTCAATATTATGTGTTTTTAGTGCGTACGCGTGTAGATATTATTCGCTTTTCAGAACGGGGATTGATATCCGATGCTTTTGCTCGCATCGTACGACAACGACAAAAGTTATATTGTTATTGGGAATTATGATATTTGACAGAAAAAAACGCACGATGATCTTTTAAAAGTATAATACGTCAAAATTATCACATGTCATTAAATTACAATTTTATTTCATATCATATATGTATGTATGAGTATACATATACACACACACACACGATATGATGATAATCTAAGGTCAAAAATTAAATCGAGAATTATATCAGAATAAAATATTATTAAAAATCTGGTTTAGGAGAATTTCTCATCAAAGTAAAACTTTTCTAAAATAAAAATGATCAAGTATTAAAAATTAAATTAAGAAATTGCAAAAAAATAGCGAAAAATGAATATTTCATAGATAATCGAACTTGAAATGTTTCGAATTCGTTATTTTTAAATTAATGAAATATTTAAAAAATGAAATTAAAAAGGTAACATTAAATGGTAACTTGCAATTCTAATTATATACATAATTATTATTACCAGTAGAAATACATTTCATTCCCTCTTATCTTCAAATAGATATCAAGTTATAAAAGTCAATTAATTATAAAATTATATTATCTATAAAAATATGTGCACAAGTAATATGTATTAAATAATTTTGATAATTCCAGACTTGTTTTAACTCGATTTACTGAAAAGTAATATGAACTTTCTGAACGTACTACTAATTATATATATTAACATGTTTAGAAACAAGGTTTTAATTACATGTATATATATATATATATTTGTACAAGAGACGTATAAATGTGCATGTATATAATAATTATACAACGAATGCGCTTCATTGGCGAAACAGAGAAGAAACATGAATAAACAAACTTAATATGTGGGCGTGCGTGTATACATAGTTTTCTATGAACCGAACCTCCAGAAGTCTATTTATTGTTACAATTTTATACAAGATAACGTTTCGTTGTACTAAATTACCTTGTACACGGGGCCAAATAACAAGTATATGCCCGCCCGCCACTATGAAAATATATCTCATCCCCCGTTCGCCTTACACCGTCGTGTCTGTCTGTGTGTTTATGTATATCTGTACAAATATATATATATATATATATATATATATATATATATATATGTATGTAATATAAAATACACTCCAACATATATATATACATGTATCTGTGTCCTGCCGCCGTGTGTACAAAAGCCCACAAAAATCTCGCCGACCGACGAACGTCTTAGCCCAAACACGATTTATGTGCTATCATCACGGAACATTTTTCTGGCGTGATTCAAATGATACAAGAATTTATGCCGAGCCATGTTTCGCCTCGTCTTGTTGTGTTCTGTTGTTACAATTAAGTTTGAGTAATTGCTGGGCGGAAAGAACAGGATCGTTTATTTGATTCCATGTTATTTTTCTTAATGATTTCTTTGTTTTGTGGCTTTCGTAATGAATGTGACCTACAAATGTTTCTCCACAACGAATTTTTCACGGTTGTTTCATTATACGGTTATTGTTATTGAATAATCGGTCGCCGATGATCAATTAAGCGGCGATGTTTTTTTTTTGCGGCAACGATATTACGGTTTTATCGTTTCAATAACGTTTCATTTGAACATTCAATTTTATCTGAACGCAAGGTATTTTTTTTTGAACGAATAACTATAAATATACTTGCGTGGATGTAATATAATTTTTCAACAATCGTGTTTTTAATAATAATATACAACACTATATCAAAATTATATATAACAAAATAAATAATTTAGATATAAATTTCAACAAGGCTTTAAAAAACCTTTTTTTTGATAAAAAATATTTTTATTAAATGTAAAATAGTATATATATTTTTTTTAAAAATATTTCATTTTAATAAATAAATAAAAAACGTATACAGACATTTTATATAATATGGTTTTTATTTATTTGTCATTTCTACTGAATGTTTAAATGAAAAAAACTGTACATTTAATGTGTTTGTACTTGAAAAATAAATTGTTTCAGCAAAAAATGTATACATAGTGTACGAAATATTACTTTAATATTGTATTATGAAAAGATGAAAAATATATTTCAATTTAAATATATATATATATAAAATACAAAAACTAAATTCATATCCTATGTCGGAAAATTTCTAAAAATGAAAACAACCATACTGTTCTAAATCGCCATTATCGAGTTTTAATTTTACGGCACGCTTTCGACATTTTCTCTCCATTCAAAAAACCTACATTTCTATTGTTAGAAAATTTTCCAATTCGTACTGTGATTCGTACATAATACATTGGTTTGATAACCGTCGAAAATAAATAAAACGTAATGTATAAAAAAACATCAAACTGATGCTCGAATTGGTATGTCCGACGAAAACGGCGTTATAAAATAACGAACGAAATTTCGTATGAAAAAAATATACATGAAAAATTCACGATAAAGTAGCAACTACCTGAAAAACTGAATTTTTCATCTGGCCAACAGTGAACCCGTCGTAACGGCGACGTCGTACGTGGCTGCACAAAAAAAGCCCGAAATAAAAATGAAATGAAATGTTTCCATTACAGAAGAAAATTAAGTAATCAAACAAAAAATACATGTGCACGTATCATCTAACCAATCTTCACCCAATTCCCCACGCACTGCGTATTGTTTCCGTTTGACGATGGGTCGGTTGCGCGAACGAATTCGTGTATTTGTGGACGCATGTACACGATGTGATGTACGTGGAACGCAAGGATCTAATATTGTAGGATACAGACACAGGGAATTTATACGAGATGTCAGACACGGGGTGGTACGTTTTTCGTCGTTTGTGACGACCGGACAGTTCTCAAAACCACGAGACGTTAAAAAAACTATTTTTTAAATAACGACTTGAATTAGAACTTTGAATTTAAATGAAACATCACTACACTGGATATTTTAAAAATATATTTTGTCACTTTTACGAATTCGCTTTATTATATTATAAAATCAAATTAAGTTTTTTTTCAATCTCAGGAAGTGTCGAGCAAAGAAAATTAAATTTATTTCCAATAATAAATTAGTGTTTATAGTTAATCCAGAAAATAATGGTTATTAATAAATAAAATCTATGACAGTAAAAACTACTCCAATAGAGAAAAAACAGTGAAAATGGACAACAAAAGAATATGCATTATCTAAAATGATATCAAAAGAAGAATAATCAGTTAATACAAACTCAGTTATATCCTCCAATTGTAAATAAGAAAATATAACCTAAAGCTTATAATAATACAAGTAGATAATTCAATTGACATCCATGAAAATTAGTGAATCAATAATTATTTTTTTCATATTCAGCTCTCTGTGAATTACATCCTTAATTTCACAACCTAAATTTAATTACACTTAAAAGCCTCCTTTCAATTTTTTGTTTTCTTAATTTAGCAAATTTGTAGCATTCTTCTCCAGTGATACATTTTTAATATCTATCTTTTTCATTTTTTTCTTCCCAACCGTTCAGAACTCAACGTAGTTCACTAGTCTCTTTTTTAGGTTTCTAGAAATACATTGATATTTCCAGATCTTAATTAATTTTCTTATTCCTTTTTTAATCAGATTATATCTTCGTTGAACCTGTAATTATTCTATGTTTGCATTCCAAATAAAATTATTTATTGATAACTTCGATCCTGTTGATATTTTTCATTTCTGAATTATTATTTTATCTATCAATGATCACTTTCATAATCTTCAGCTTAGTATTCAGCTCCAATTTTCAACTGATCAAATTAGGATGAAAAGTTCATTTAATAAACTTATATCATTAATTTAATGAAGGTAATCGACCCTTTGACTGTTTGATATCCCTCTTGTATACTTTTCATAATATATTTCCAGTGTATGTTAAATAATTGAGAATATAATGTAAAGATTTTAAAATTAATTTTAAAAATAGACTGATATAAATAATTATTCAAATGTTCATTAGTTCAGAGTAAGATATAAAATACCAGAAAATAAATTTCTGAAGTAATCTTGAGACTGTGTTTAATTATTTCAAAGTAATGTTACTTTCGAAATGTGACTTTTCAACTTTTCGATAAAATCAATTTAATAATGACAGGTGACATCTCATCATGTCAGATTCAAATTTATTAAAATTATTATCGAACGTCAATTCCCAATCATTAATTACAGACTTTATTAAAGTCGATTTAATTAAAAACAAGTAATTAAATATCTTTTAAAGATTTTGTAATTTATGTTCAGATTTTTTTATATTTCGATCGAGAAAAGTATTTTTCACAGAATCAATTTCATATTTATTAAAAATTTCTAATATAATATCGTTATAAAAAATACATTATTGTTTACGATCAACAATTGCAAAATATGTATCTCGATTTTTTCCAGCTAGAAGTTTTTAGTAATATATCGAATGAAGTGTTCAATCCCAAATGGTGTTCAAGTAAATTCAGTCTAGATTTACAGAATAAAATTCGAAATTTCTTCTGCATCGTTTATGAAAATATCACTTAGGTGCGAGAAAAATTTATAGTGTCTCGAGAGAGGCCTTCATCGAATGAAATATAGACGACGGATGTTTTAGTAATGCATATTTTCATATTTATATTCAAAAAATAGTTCAATTGAATACAGATACACTATATATCTTAGTCGAACATAAATAAAAAAAATGATAATAGTGTTATATGTATCCATCGGTATTAGATCCATAGTGTTGTGTGTATGTATGTGTAAATATATATATATATATATATATATATATATATATATATATATATATATTGTATTGTGGTAGAATAAACAGGGGTTGGTACGCGTGCGCATATATATATTTCACACACACACACACACACACATATACCTCCTGAATTATGGGCTATAGGCAATGTTGCACGCGGCTGCTTGACAGGTCCGACAATAATTTATGGAGACAGAGTGTAGATGAGATAAGACGCGGCGATCTGCGAGCAAGAATGCTCACCAACACTACTATTCAACCCCTCCCGTCTGCCGTTAGTTCCTAACTAGTACGTTACAGTTCGATTCTAGTTTCAGTAGATTAGCGTCGTCGGTGATTTTTTATCGAATTTATTTTTTCAATAAAACTATTTGAATTGTATTAAACATTTTAAATTATCATTATTTAAATTACTATGTAATAATAATTATTAAACTAGTGTCTCAGAATAATTTCTCTTAGTATACAGTAAAGATATATTATGGAAAATACAAAAATTCAATGTTTATATTAATTCAATACAATGATAAAAAATATCAAATTGTATATATGTGTATGAATAAAGTATTGAGATACATACATATGTGCATATCAGACGACTGGAAAAACAATTTTTTCGATTGCTCGTTCAGTAGAAATAAAAGCGTTTCAAAAACGTAAAACCGATTTTAAAAAATTATTCATACGTCGATCCCATTTAAATTGATTTAATGTAAAAATATATTTGTTAACACTCTTTTGTATACGTCCCATTCCACTTACGTATCGAAAAAAAATCATACCCCAATTAATAACCAATTATTTTTAAACAGTGAATACAATTTTATTTACTCGACAAATTACAAAATTTAACACGCTCGAACAACAAAAAATTTTTGTCATGTTTACATAAACGTTCTCGCATAATATTAAATATAAATATATATACAGTCGAGTTAAGCGTTCGAAACACAATCAAAAAAGCATACGATATTTATTAAAGCGGAAAATTCAATTGAAAATAGATCATAATAAAGCAATGACAGATAATTCCCATATCTGTAATGAACTCTGCAAACAATTATGATTCGATTCGATACAGTACTAAAAACAAACCGTTGGTCGCAGGCTCGTGATTTGATATTAAAAAAAAAGTTTTACTGTCATCGGCTGCGTGTCGATCCCACGATGGCTGTACGTACACCGGAGGATCGTACAACAACAGCACGGGGCGAGATTACAAAACGTGCACGAGACAACGGATATATCCGTCCTGTTGTCGACGGACGTCTCTCTGTGTTTATTCGTTAAAATACATACGGAGCTACATATAAAATAATCAAGATCGAATGAAAATCTATCGCGCCGCTGAATATTTATTATCTGCATGTATTAATCGCCACTACGTCCAATCGATGAAATCGCTCAAACGTACAATGTTCTCTTTAATCATTTAACATTATAATCGTACGATTAACCAAAAAGTTCATTAAATAACGTTTCAGAATATTTTTTTTGTATATAGACTGATTATATTTTTAACGATTTTACTACTCTCGTTAATAGGGAAAATCATGAAAATAATTCTCTTCAAATAGGTACTTTTTCAACAATGAAACATCTTTTAGATCGTTTCGATTTTCTGATTGATTTAAACATGAACGAATGGTAAATTTTAAATAATTTTAGAACCTATCGATTTTATTATATCTGATAGAGGATGACAAAATTTCTCGATCGCTGCTCGTGTTGAAAATCACACGAATCAGATGTACGAATAGATCGTACAGTTGTTGCGTTCAACAACATATAAAGACCAAACGAAATTCTGATAAACTCTCTCCAGTATTGTCTCTTCTGTCATAAATAATTAATTCTCGACTGTAACCGTCTGCTAAAAGAGAGATACGGTATTGTCGCGAATTTCCAACAATTACACTGTATTTAACTAATCTAATTTTAGCAACGTTTGATAATGACGCTAATATTAAACCAATGACTTCTACTTGAGTCGAAAGCGTGTTGCAGACACGATAACACGGCAGTATAAGGTAAAACACACCTGGAATACGAGTATGGGGTTTTAGTAAAACTGCCTCATCCGCCCACCACATTTCAACCCTTCTGTTTCGTTACCGTCGTCGTCGTCGTCGTCTCCTCCCGTCCCGTTTTAACCACCTGTCTGAGAGAACCACCACCACCACCATCACCGTCACCACCTCCAACGAACGCTGCTTGTTATTCCGTACATTGTAATTATAAATGTCATCGCAGTGCTGCGTGAAGACAGCTACCAAAAGAATAGTATCATTGGCGCACTTATGGTTGAGTGTTTTGCGGTTTCGTTTTCAAGCGTTTTGCGAGCCGCATTTCACAGCATATTGTTTCGTTGGGTAAATTAACAAGTTTTTACCTAAAGTATAATTTTTTAAAAAACAACTCTCGCCGTCGTTATCTCTCGACCGTCGTCCCGTCTCGCTCGCACCGAAATAATTTCGTACGAACATTATGTACATAAGTAACAAGGTGCTAAAACATTTGCATGCACGAGTTAATTTAAACGTTTTGATGCTAATTAATTGAAACATTTCGGAGTTTTTTTTTCATTCCGTGCAAAAATTTTTTACTTGTCAGAACACAGATTAACGTTTCTGCTCTGAACAGTTAAATTAATTCTCTGAATAAATCATCGTAGTTGAATTGACATCAAAAAAAAAATGCAGAAAAAAACATCCACAACAATTCAACAATGTATCACTATTTTTTATCTGGTTCGCCGGTAATGACAATTCGAGCATTTTAGTGCAATAGTTAAAAATGCACATTCCATTAACAAACCAATGATATATATACCAAACACAGCATAAATTAATCTATTACAGGACGGAAGGTCTTATTAAAGTTATTGACCATTTTAAATATCTTCTAAATACATTTTTACTTTTTCCTGTTCATCACTAATTTGTATAAACCCACATCTTTACAATTTTATCCCTGCATCCTAATGATTTTTTTCTTAGTCTCCTTTTATCTCTTTGCATCCATTTTCCACAATGATATTTATTTATCTATCATTCTCTCATCTTGCTATGTGCTCTTCTCTTATTTCTTTCAATGACTTTACTTATTCTCTTATATCAATCTAATTTTTTAATTGTTCTTGTATGCAATTAAAAATTGTCAAATTTTAAATATTAACTTTTCCATGCTTCTTTAGATTATTAAAAAAATGCTGCATTTTTGAATTTATTATTCAATTTTATAATAAAGCAACTTTATTATAATCTTTACTATGAATTTATATATATATATATATATATATATATATATATATATATATATCAAAAATAACAGATCTGAATTTTATAAACGAATTTTAAAAACATTCAATATGATAAGGTATAATTTAAAGAAGTATATCCATATTCAGATAATTAAAATCAAATAAAAATAACTGCCAGCACAACGAATGAAATATAATTAACTGATACATCAAAAGAATTTTCGAATGCTGTAATTAAGTATAATACTACGTCGTGTTATTATGTTTGAAAAAGTATATATTATTTTTAATGGCGGTGCCTTACATTTCAGAACCTACATCTTTATATATATATATATATATATATATATATATATATATATATATATATATATATATTACAAAAGGCGAATTTCTTGTAAAAGTAGTAAACAATTTTATTATTCAACTTGATGTATTCATTATTTATCAGATGATTTTAGATATCAAATGATTTTAAATATCTAATAGTATCTTCAAAAATTATATAAAATTTAAAATGTTTTTATTTATATGTGTGTGTGTGTGTGTGTAAAAATGAAACGTTGAAAAGTTATTTTACAAGAAATATAATATTCTATTTCTAGTACTTAAAAAATTATAAATGTAAAACATAAATTTAAAAGCCATTTATTGAAACGAATAACATTTTAGTTAAATGATATGAAAGGTATTTATAAGAAATAAAGGTCTGATGCTAAATTTTCAGAATACGTACATACAATATATAAATTCTCACACACACACATGCATATATAAATATGTACACGTCTCTATAGCTATGTGTACAAAATAAAATTATATTTTATGTTAAAGCTTGAAAAATTCGTGCATTTTTGTACGTTCGTTCGTTCCTTCACTATGTATGAAGTCAGAGCAACTGCGAATGCCTATTTCAGAATCTTGTAAATCAGTATCTTAGGTTTCTGTAAAGCAGGCACTCTGTTAGTACGTGTTTTCACTGTTAGTCTCACTTGATATATGATACATCCGTCATGACACTGTGTATTTGCGAGTAAATTTTTATGCGTGCTGTTCTACTATTCATGTGCTGTTTTTTCAATTTTATTTGTAGGTTAAAGGCTTTCGAAGATTTACTTCCCATCAGAATCATCTTTTTTAGTTTTTTTTTACAAGAATTGTATACGCTACATATAGACATATCCTCCGTCTGTTCTTTAATTCGATTTGTTTTCAAAATTAAATTTATGACGAGATAATCCATATTTTACAAATCGATATCAGATAAATCAATTAATGTGTTAACATCGAATATTCTCGACATGCCATTTTGAAAAAATTAGATTGTACATACAACTTTATATACGTTTATATTTTTCTTTTGTGTAAATTTAAAAGTAAATAATAATCGTGTAGCTAATAATACAAAATTTAAATAAACTAATTATTTCCGTATATATTTACGATTCCGTATTGAAAATACGATTGCCTGATTCATTCGTTACACTAATAATAGCATAATTTGAGTAGAGTTAAAACGAAAAGAGAAGAAAAGAAATAAATAAATAAAACGCGTGTAAATATAGAATGTGTACTAAAATATGGTAATGTATGCATCGTTCGAGGGAAAAAAATCTATATTATCATTAAAATGAAATCAAGGTAGCAGAATTTCAATTGTGCAAATAAACATAAATCTCTTGCCTGCAAACAAGGTAACAAACCCTATAATTAAAAGTTCCCGTAACGAATCTATCAAGGCTGAACAACAACAACGGCAATAGCGGCGACGTTACCGCACGCCCCATATCTCTAGTATCAAATAACATACTTCGTCGTATATTCACTTTTATCACACAAGCGCATAATTACAGTCATTACGCTAACAAATGTCGGAACACCTGAGATAGAACGAAAGCGACGTTCGCTGTCATCTATGCCATTAACAAAAACCACCCCCGCACAGACACGTGTGCGGTTTATGTGTGATTGAAAATTGTAAATTCGTACGTCGTAAACGTCACGCGGTCTTTGTGTTCCGAACGGAGGACTCGCGTCCCGATACGCGCAGATTGATATATTGTTATTTGCCGAAATTAAGTATTATGGAAAGCATTAACAAGCAATAAAGCTTAAGCTTAGAGTACATATTTAAGTTTTGCATGAACGTTTATGACGCATAAGAATATTTTACGATAGGTAAATATGGAAAACGTTCGAGCAGGTTACGTCGCTGAAACACTGAAGTTTACATATTAATATACTGATGGGTGGGAGAGGGTTGGGGGATGAGGGTTTATGATTTAAGCTTTAGGCTTTCGTGTTATGAGGTCGACACGTTTCCAATAGAACAGTGTGTGTCTGAATCGAAAGTTCACGCTCGAAACTTGAAATCGAACAAAAAAAAAATGTAATTCTATCAGTAGATACAAGTATTTCGATCATAACTAAACTGAATGACTTGAAATTAAAAAAACATCATAGAATAACATTAAATATTTCCAAATATCAAACACATACAATATAATATGTATATACCACTTCAAAGCATCTATTTTTTCAATTTCTTTCTGAATTGTTAAATATATAATTAATAGCTTCTATTAAAATGAGAATTTTTTTTCCACAAAAACTAATTCTTGAAAAAAATTCAATTAAAATTTGTAATTAAATATTCCTTTTAACATTACTGTCAAGGTCTTTACACTAAAATTTAATTCTTTCTACTCTAAATCTAACATTACTATTATAAAAATTAAATATAGCTATTATGATATTTTTGATAATTTTTTTCAAATTATATTCAATGATCTTTATTCTCTTTGTAAACTTATTGTATATTTCATATTTAAACATGAATACTACTCAAGAGTATAATATCTAGTCGAAGAGAGAAACTATTTAAGTAAATATAATTTTTGAAGAATAAAACTCGTTTCTAAACGATCCATTTTTACAATTTAATTCTGTCTCAAAGGGAAAACAAAAGGAGCACAACACAACACTGAACGCTATTTATTTTAAACACCTCATTATGCGTAATTACATAAAAGTTGTGTTTGGAACACAAACAGAATCGGTTCATTTTCATTAAACAGATAATCTTCTTTTATACGCATATCTCTAAAACGATCCAATTTGATGAAATATAAACACACACATGTAGATTTTTCTTATTTAATTCTCTAGCCATTTCCGTCGAGGGGAAATATTTTTCGAACGATTGGAATTAGTAAAAGATTTCGATCATAAAAAAAACAATGTTTTTAGATCTTCTGCACGTTTCGACATTTTCGAAAACGTTCTGTTTCCTTTTTGAATTGGATACTTGTCGAAGAAGTAAAGCCTATAAACCTCACACTGTCGACCTTTATTGCGTGTTGTTGAGAGCGAATGACAGCGTCACGAGGTGTTTCCAAGCGGTCATCTATCCAAATACTAACCGCACGCAATGTTAACTTCGGTGATCTAACAAGAACCGGTGTTTCAAACATGCCATGGAATTTAATGGTCTTGTGTATACAAATGTATGTGTGCGTGTGTATATGTATACATATATATATATATATATATATATATATATATGCGTGTGACTATATTTTGAATACAAAAGATATATTACATTTGATGAAAATTTCAAACTCTGAATGGTAGTTACACATTTTCGAGCTTTTAGTTTTCTCTATTTAGTTTGTATTATAAAATAAGTTGACTTCAAACATGCAATTAACTAGTTATATCTCGTATCATTATTATGTAGTAAAATTTTATTTAGGCAGTGGGATTTTCGCTTATAATTTGTATATTCAAAATTAGATTGAAATATCAAAAATACACGTTTGTATTTTCTTACTTTCTAATCATTTAATCATTTATAATAAATTATAGAGTTGATGAAAATTTTTAATTCTGTTTATTTTTCATTATAGGGATCGATATTAATGAATAAAAAATAAGTTAATACAATTTAAAATGTGTTAATAAATATGAGTGTATTAATGAGGATTTAATATCTACTAGTTTTCGGAATAAAAATATTTTACATGAAATCGAAGAAAATTTGAAATTTACCATGTTATTCAATATTAAAAAATTGAAATAAAATCGTCATATAAATAACAATAGACGATAATAAGAATTTGAAATTGTAAAATGTGAAAGAAAACTTGACTAAATCGACAACATACGCCGACGACATGTTGTAAATGTACGTTGGCGATTTTTCATCTTCGTTGCAGCGAAAGAGGAAAAAAAATGTCGTTTAATACGACCACGTCATTACATGGCTATTAGTTCGCGCTGACAACGTGAAAAATTAATAAAAATATGTTGTACCACCTGAAACACATTTCATAACGTTAAAAAGTGCCGACGCGACGTCAACTCTTAAATATAAATAATGAAAGAACAACGTCGTCGTCGCACTTTATACGACGGAACAGAAACTTACTTTCGACGCGAGCTTCGCGTATTTCAGTTCTTCTCTACGTTGTAAATAATTTATTTGAATTTTCGCGCGCTCTACACGTCCTGGAGCAATTCATTTCCGTGAAAATTTACGAGTCGCCGGCCCCGTACGGGTGTGTCTTCGGCCCACCCCCGTGGTTTTAATCGTTTCAAAGGACAAAAACGAGCGACGATGCTGCTGCTCCAGTAATTCAGGCTATTTACAGTTTGGACGGTGTGAGATTTACGGTTGTCGGGTTCGTTTTAGTTTTATACACACACAACACACTCACACACAAACACACACGTCCATTAATAAACATAAATATACATGTATACATTATATATATATATATATATATATATATATATCTACAGACTCGTTTATAAATTCATATGTCCATACGGAGGATATAGAATTTTATTTATGTTACATGTTATGCCATTAAAACGTTATTAATAATTATGACGGCATTCTGGTATGATTCGAAAAATAATTAAATACTGCTAATTAATTACCCAATATGTTCACAAAACATGAAATATAACAACATTTTAGAATAAACTCATTTATTTTTATACATTAATTGCAATTATAGCAATGTACAAGTACCAATATTCGTATTTTCATTCAATACATAGTCAAGTGAACAAACGATAGGGGGAAAAAAGTATCATCGACTGTACTTTTTACAATAAAATATTTGTTTGAAAAAGACAATATGACAAAAGTTGAGATGTTTTAATTGAAGCTCAAAATCTTTATAGAACATTCAAATCATTAATAAAAATATTTTTTTATAAAACCTTATATTCTAGATATAATAAATTATTATTTTATGAAAATTAAAAAAATAACTAGAAGACATAAAAAAGTATGAAATAAATTAAATACTCAGATTTTAATGTTGAATATTTTAAAAAAAATATAAAAAATAATTTACATAAAAATATGAATTAAATAAAGTAATGAATTTCTTACTTTATTTTTTTTTAAAAAAAATATAATAAATAATTTAAACATAAAAATTATAAATTAAATGCAATAATCAATTTCATCTTCTTTAATTTATTAAAAAACAACATACTAATTAATTTAATTATGTTTACATTTATATAAATACTTTTAATATAAAATTATTTTTTCACATAAACATTTAATTTATATTTCCACACAAATGAATTATTATCTCAACACCAAAAATAAAATTTAAATGTCTTCAATAATTATATTTTTTTCACTTTATTTTATTAAAATCTTGCATGTATTCTATAATACACTTAAGATTATGAATAAATAATATAAATCATAATTAATTACTGTAAATCTTTACAAAATCTTATAATATTTAAGTGATATTTCATTTGTGTGGAATTGAATTTGTCATATTAAAAAAAAATGATTCAATTTATAAATATGATTCTAGCAAATTATTATACAATGATTTTTAGATAAAGGTATAGGATCATCCAAATGTGACGCCCAAATTTGTGTTTTATTAAAAAGAAACTATACACATGTTTCATTTCGAAAAAACACAAATCTAGGCATCACATTTTGATGACCATATATTTGAGTGATAATTCATTTGTATGAAAATGAATTCTCCACAGTTTAAAAAAGTGTGTGTCAATTCATAAATATGATCATTTGATTTTTAGATAAAAATGATAATTTTTTATTAAAAATAAAAAAATTACACAAATTCAACAATAAAATACAATTGAACCAATTCACTCGATCAATGTACACACAGATTATCAATTATTTATAGTAAGAAAACTTAATTTTGTCATATGATTTTTTGGTAAAAAAACAATATTGAAATATTTAGTGTATTTTTTATGGTAAAATCTTTCGTTTAATAATCATGATTCGAATTTAAAAGTTGAAAACTATTAATTGTTCTCCGCCAGAAAAAAATGATATATTTTGTGAGAAGAGTAAGAAAGTGTTTTCAATTGAAGAATGTTAACAACGATAGAAAAGTAATGAAAACAGAACGAATAGTAAATGTCGACGAGCAACAACAACAACTATACTGCCGATAACAACAACAGCAATAATAATAATAGTAATAACGCGACTCAGTTTCGTATAAATTCTTGACGCGAAACTGTCTGTTTGTTCGGGCCATTGATAATATCTGGACGCGCGCCGTTCACAAAACAGAATAATATCTGATAAAGCCGTCTCACTCGCCGGTTACAACAAAAACCTACTTCACTTGTAGATAGAAGCTTAATTAACATGCCTACGTGAACATCGTTACATATCAGGTATGCCGGCCCCCGGAGGCGAACGCGGGGATCCGTTTTAATACCACCGCCCGTTGTTTAGACGAAAATGTAATGTGTCTGCGGGTCGCGTCGACTCTGACCTTTGGTTTTAAATACAAACGGCCCAAGCTTTAGCAGAGTTTTAATATCTCAAACGACCTGCGTCGCCTGTTATGATATTTATGCATTTATGTCTTTTTCGAAACGACTAAGAGGATTAGTTTACAACATGAACATTTTTGTTTGTCATGTCGGGCTTATTTGTTTTAACTCTTTCTGACAGCATCCTCTTGATTATTATTTTGATTATTATTATAACTTTATACAGACTTTGACGACGTTTTCGCGAACGTTTTATCCGTTTTCAACTTTTTAATTACGTTACGACACATCCGACAACTTCGATGCACTTGATGACTTTTTTACATCGAGCCATCCACTGTCTTTTAACGACACGTCTGTACGAGTATATACATATGCATACAAACACTAACGTATTTCTTGTACCTCTGTACATTAATTGCGAGTTTTAAAATATTAAATAAACTTTGCACATAAAAAGTTAATTAATGATTATTAATTTTAATCAGGCCAGTGCAACCTTTTAAACGAAAGAGTCAATTACAAGTTTTGTGAAATCTTAGTAAACCGCACCACCTTCTATCAAGGGCAGGGAATATGATGTTTCCTAGGTATGGTGGACCCAGAGATATTTTCGAAAATTAAATGAAAATGCATTAATCTTGAGATTTATAATTTGTTATATAAAAAGTTAACAAAAAACTTTTATAATAACAATTAATTACTTTAATATATTTTTCTTCTATTTAAAAAAATAAAATTATTTCATTTCATTCAATATAATAAAAAATCTCTAACACAAATAAATTTCCATCCCCAACACGACAATATATTATAAAATGTATTCAATAGTCACTTATTGAATACACTTTGTTGAAGTGAAACTTCTATTGTCGCATTTTTCGGAGGCGGAACTGCTATTGTCTCTTTTTCGGATGCGGAACCCTTGATGCACCACACCATTACCGCGTTTTTTGAAAATATTTTGAAAATATTTCCTTGGTCTATATCAAAACACAAACACCTACCTTCACTGGATACTGGTAAAATATCTTAACAGATAACAGACCTCATCGACTTATTATCTCATTTACTGTAAAATTTATGTATATATATATAATATTATATATACTTTAGATCAATAAATTTTATTTGAATTTCCATAAGATGCTTATAGACAGAGAAAGACGTATGAAGCCGTATGCGCGTCGCTTTTATAAGTTAAGCTAAGTAAATAGCTGAGCGCGTCATTACGTGAATTGTGTTTAAATAAGAGTGTTATTTAATGTAATTACATTGATATTTTTGGTGTATATTAATTTATATAATCTCATATTATAATAATAAGCTAAATAATACTAAATTACATATGTGGTATTTAAAAATTTATCAAATCAACGCGAAAATGAGGTTATGTACATGTATACAAAACATAAATATAGTATTTTATAACGTTATGGTATATACATTTGATCTATTTATCAAATAAAAGAAATACAATTAAAACACATGGTATTTAAAAATTATCGAAACCTATTACAGTTTTGATGTTATCTATTGTTTTATTTGTAACAATTTCTCACAATAACTATGAATTCTTTATTCTCAGGTGTCATTTTGAAGATTTATTGAATTTTATGTGGTGTTATAAAATTATCAATTATCTATAAATAGTATCTAAATAGATGCTATTTATTGCAGGTAGATATTATTTGTGAGTATTTCCTTTAATTGTTTAATTTTTAAAACATTTCTAATTGTTACTATATATTATACAACAGTAATATAATAGTAATTAAAAAAATGTTTTTACAGGCTCTATTGCGCAAAAAAACTTATCAAAAACTAATATCGTTTATATTCAGTCACCATCGGAGGGAGCAATGGAAATCGAAGAAATTCCAAACGAAAACGAATAAATTTTCATAACATAATTTTATAGTTTTATGAAAAAATTGTTAATCTTACTTATGCGGACAAAGTCTCGACGACATACTATTACTACAGTGCGAAAGATCATCATCGAGACGTGTTATCCGCATACAATGTGTTAATATGAAATAATTGTAAAAATTTAATTTAATTAAAACATTGATCATTTTCTACTTAAATTTTTATCCCGTGTATTTATCGCTTCTCTTCCTACTACATTTCTGCATTTTGTTACTTGCTTTATTCTGAAGAATTTGTTCATCTACGAGTTTTAGGCATACGCTTGTCCATGTACCTTTTGATTACTTTATTGATAAGAAGTTTCACTTCTGGCATGTGTACATGAGTACACATATTCTTTTTTTTTATTAAATTTTATTCTATTAGCATTCTAATTCGGTAAAAAGTTCATTTAAAAATCAAATAAATTATTTTACTAACATTTCTATTGTGAAGATAAGAAAAATCGAAATAGCTTCATAATAATAAATAAATAATAACATTCTCTCTACTTTTCTCGATCGGTTCTAACAAAAAAATTGAGAAATATATTATTATATGATATCGAGACTCTGTGTTTATTTTCTCGCTAAAATAAATATTTTCTTCATGGATACACAGCCCTCAAGACATACCTTCAACAGGTGTTGTCATTTTAGTTCGAATATCTACTAATACTACTGTCGATTTTCAACAAAGACGTCTAGTTCAGTTTTTACATTCTTACTGTTATTATTTCAGAGTGTAAATTTTTTATCCATACAAATAATTTTGAAAAATGTTCATATCGAAACGTTTTTAATACAAAGTTCAAACGTACAACAAATCTAAAATAATTATTTCAGCCGAACGATAATCAATCACTAATTGATTAATGTGCAACAAAACACAACAGCAATTTGTTGTCGTTAATTATCGATCGTGTAGAAAATCGTATCGAAGTTTCGAATGTTTCATTACTTATTTAAAAATGACCTTATCAAACTTTACATGCACGTACACAGTCGACATTTTCGCATTGAAAATCGTTATGGAAAGTTATACAGTTTAATGTTGACATTAACGGATTCAATTCGACGATCCTTTCTTAGGAGAGAACGTATTGAACTTTGTCGTAAGACATTTTTCGTCGGTATGATTTTTACAATGAAAACGATGGTCGTCGTCACATAAACTGAAAATCGATACGAGACGACCGGCTCGCAAAATTTTAAGTACAAAATGAGCTTACGTGGTGTTCGGATACAGACTTTTCTATTCGCACAAACAATATTGGATTAAAGTGAATCGCAATGAAACGTGGTAATTGAAGAAGATAGACGAAGGAAATACGACGGACGTATAAATAATATAAGCTCTTAAGTATTTTATGTATATCAGAAAAGCATTTTCATTTAGAAAGCAAACAACCAGAAAAATATTCCGCTTGTGCTTTTATATGTTTTGCGGACTCGCGCCGTGTTTTTATTACAATGCGCTCTGTGTTTTCAGGTAGATAGATACAAGAACGACTTATATCAAGATTGTTATATTTAATTCATTTTCGTTTTGAGAGAGAACGTCGTCCTTGTATTTCACGCACTAGTTGCTTTTGTAATCGTGACTAGCTCTTTTCTAAATTGAAAAGAATATCGAAAAACTTATGGAATTCCTTTTACATTTTAATAATAATAAAAAAAGAAAAATAAGCAAACGTACACGAACGTTTAGAAGAAGAAGAAACATATTACTATGAATGATCTTTTAAAATAATAAAGAAAATTCCGAGGTCCCAGAGAACATAATAAATATTTTAGACAAATTGAAACGACTCACAGTTTTTATCGATCAAATATATTCTGTTCTACTACTACGGTCATATATTTATATTATTATGTGATATGAAAAGAATGAAATGTAAAAATACTTGTAATTTTTCTCAGCGAGAATTCTATTCGTTTCAAATCTCCGAATATAAACAATTAGAGGATTCTGTCGAGCAAGAACACATTAAATTTAGTTCTTCGTCAAGTTCGATAATAGTTTACAAACATACATTAGTGCCAAAAACTTCCGAAACAAACAGCACATAATGTGAAATCCATAATCAATTATCAAACAAATTTCTATAGCAAACATGAACCCGTTTTCATTACGAAAACTCGACGAAGAAGTCGGCAATAAAAAGCGGAGATAAACTTCCGTATAAAACATACCACCATTACGTGAAACTCAAAACTCGCGCTCCGCACTATTTATCAAACAAAAGAGCGAAGATTGTTTTCAACGCTGTCAAGTTTGACTCCTGGACGAAGTAATGGGATCCTCGCACACGGTGTCAGCAGGAGGAATGAATATGGAGCATGTTACTTGCGAAATCGTCTGTTCCGTCTCCCGTCGTCGTCACGAAACGTTCGTTCTACTTCGACGCTTCGGCTCAGTATTGCGCCGCGCTAATTATCCTGCTGCCACGATAACCGCAGGATAATAGATTTTAAATGCACGTGTAAACTGCAGACGTTTATTATGCATTGTGCGGTGGTGCACAAATTTGCGATTTCGCACATTATTCCTACACTTGTTATTAATCAAAGACGTGATTAATTGTTTTCAATTTATATGTACATACATATACATTCAGAGAGAAAGAGAAAACGAGAGAGAGAGAGAGAAGTAAAGAAAAATAAAACGTGTCTTAAAATGTGAAACTTGCTAAAGTCGGTTTTATTATTTTTTCCTCCATGCTTTTTTCATACATACGTACATGAATATATATATATAAATAATTATACATGTGTGTGTAAATATAACGTTTAGTAATATAAATAACGGCAACAACCTATTCACATATTTTATACAAAACATGTTTACGTTAGCGAAATCAGATTTCATTTAATCTCGCATGTAACCATTATTTTTATGGGGAAAATATTAAAAAGAAGAAAAAAAATCAAAGTAGCAATCTCGAGCCTCATAAAATATTCCTAGCTCATTTTACAGCTAAGTGAACGCTTGTATGCATATTTACAACGGTAAACTTGATGGACGGAGTTGCTTCAGAAACTGGAAAACATCGGCCCGTGAGTTTCTCTCGCACAGTTCACCGGCTACGTGACTTGACATTAAAATAGCCTATACAATGGATGTCCTAATAGTATTGATGGCCTCTTGTATACATAGACCATTCTGAACGAAACTCATTTGTTGTTCGTCTACTATTGAACGAGCGCGTTCGCTCAAAGCACATTGTGATTTTGTTCTGGGAATCACTTATTCCCATATTAGCTATCAATCTTCGTATTAGTGACTTAAAAGTAAATATTATATTCATACACACATGCATATATATGCGCGCACACACACGCACAAGTTTATATATACGCATACAAGCACAGACTTTTAGTGAGCTTAACCGAACTACGTGGCTTAATTGACAAAATAGGGTAACGTCTGCACTAAATGCAAATAAAGCTTCATTATTAATCTAACAACTGGGTGAATTTAGAATTAATGCTCTTATTTAGATACATGGAACGCGCTAAATTATTTGCATATATCATTTTTAACGTTCCAGATTTATTTATTTTGTTAAATAAATATGACTTTCATCCCGTGTTCGTATAAATATATATGTTTGATGATCATTCCAAGTACAATCGAGACGAAAAAACATTCCAGACAGCTGAAAAATCAAACCCAGTCGAAAATTCATTAACATGTGTAACGCACAAACGTACTCTATTTTTAAAACAGACTCACGCAACGTGGCTCACGAACGATACCGAAAGATTTCCTTTATCGAATTTATTCAAATTTCGCGCCATTAAAAAAAACATGCGACAGTAATTAAGTTATTTATTGCTGATAATGTGTGTCTACAAGTGCACTTAACCCCCTTCGCCCACGTTTCTTAAATGAGTACCATGCGAGGATCGAGGACTAGTAATGTTGTTACATTTTTTATGACTGTTGTTTAAGGGAAAGGGTATCTTGGACAAGAAACAATCTCGAGGGGTGAGATTTATTACTGATCTGATATGTTCGTAAAATAATAACTCTGTGATAGAATGTGTGTGTAACGTGTGGATTAAAATGTTTTCAATGTTGTGCGGTTAGAAAATAATTACAGAGATTTTTATATAAATGTTTAATTAAAAAAAGAAAGAAAGAAAGAACTCGTCTTCGCACATGATATTTTATTCGCATGCATATATACACGTTAATTGCATCATGTTATATAATAACGCATAGTCTATAAACGTCCGTGTGATTTATAAACGTACGAGTCATTAAAATGGTAAAAGATAATTGATTGGCTGCAGCGCTGATAACCGAGTGAACGCTTCATAGTTGTGAATTATTAAATCGCGAACGTTTACTCGTACGTTCACTTGTATCGTCTGTAAGCCAAGAAACGGTAATCCTTAAATGAAATAATAGGTCTTCCTTAAAATACACATTTGTCATCTTTAGTGATGAAATGGAGCAGAGCGTTAAGCAAGTTACTTGGAAACTGTTTAATAGAGTTTGACTTTCTTTATTGAATTATTAATTATTTTATATCAATTTATCAAATTGTTAATAAGTTGAATAAAAAAGATTTTAATCGACAACCAAGTAAATGAAAACGTTATTTATATAAAAGCAATTTTTATTTTTAAAAATAGACCAACTTTAATATAATATTGGTTATTATTAAAAAAAATTCAATTACATTAAAATGTATGTATGAACAATTCATATTATGTTATCAATTTGTTTAATTCAATTTCCAAGAGTATTTTATCAAAATACTAATAAACAATTACAAAATAATAAGTGCAAAAAGACACTAGTAACATCAATCTAATTTTATAAAATTATCAGATAAGTTTTTACATTACATCAAATAAATTTTCTATTTTAATCTTTTAAAATAATAATAAAAAAATTATTTAATCCATAAAATGTATATTCTTCTATTCTCATAATTTTCAATTAAAGCTATGGATTTTAAAAACTTATTAAGAAAGATTTATTTAATATCATCAAGTGATTATCATTTTTTTTCAATTTAGTTATAAGTAATTTTATGTATTACACATGTCAAGTTTAGTATTGAACTTTGTTAACTTCTCTCAAATAAATTTTATATAGAAAATAAAATGAATGATTAAAAAAATAATTTTATTCCAGTACAAGTTTTGCTTATTTCTAGTTATAAATGTAATTCGTTGAACAAATAAAATGTAAAACTAGATCGATAAAACGTGTAAGGTTTAATTAATGTTCTTCATGTTAAAACGTATTTATCACTGTAAATTAGAATGCACGATCTTGTTCAAAACTATATATATATATATATATATATATATATATATATATATATATATATATATATATATATGTATATCAGAGTTGAAACGATTTCCTTACTTCGTATTTCCTGTTTCAAACAAGACATTATCGTTAAGTTTGTCATGTACAAAGACAGAGTATAAAATACAAGCTCGCTTGTAAAATTTTCAACAGTACAAGCGATAGATTAAGAAGTTGCATGGCCGAAGAGATACTGTTAAATAAGAGCCGGTAGTTATGGAATGTTCACGAATTAATTCATGAACTTTGTCGAAGACGCCCGACTAAAAATTCACCGGGAGGTCGGTCGGTCGGTCGAACGACGGCACGAAGGACGCGGACGACGCCGACGTCGTGATTAAAAAATCATGAAATGATTTCGAATAGAATACATCAAACGCTGACGTTAATGATATTTCGACGTTCGCAATCCTACTGGGATGTTATTATGAAACGTACGAAAATTGACTCTGGATATTCGGGGACTTTTTTCCTACTTCTGTCGAAGATCGTTTTCAGGAATAGCACAGGACTTCAATTAATAACATGAGAGATGATGGCTCGAAATGAAATGAAATTGCTTTTCGCCTCTTATATTTCCTGTACAGTTATTAGTTTACAGTTTCGACAACGGATTTAAATTTTAATATAATATATTTATAACTTTTTTTAAATAACATGTTTTCTTCTCAGATCAAAGAATAAATACGAGCAAAAATATTTACAAGAAATTAATTAAAACTGATACTAGCTTTTAAAAATCGTACCAAACTCTCGAAGCTAATTTTTAAGAATTATTATGAACAAATATTAACACATACAATTTCAAAATACAAATAATTTTTAACCTTGCACATAGTTACTTACGAACATATAAAAATTACTTCGATAACAATTACTAAAAAAGTACAACCCTCTAATGCATTTAATAAATCAAACTATTAAAATTAAAATATAAAGAGAAACGCAATAATTATAAATCAAATGTTTGAACGCATAATTATTATTTTTTTACTAAGATCATTTCCAAAACGCTGTTAACATCAAAACTTATTAAAGGTTCGCGACGTCCTTTACGTTCATTAAAAATTAAAAACCATTAGGAAGGTTCGCCTAAATGATGACACTGTAACGGATTTACCTGCCGTCCAGGTAGAAATTAAAAATATATGACTAAAAATACACTAATTGAAATTCACAAATTTCGGGAATGACTTTGAAGTCATCGCGAGGTGCTTTGCATTATATATTCTCGACCGAATACGTTCTGTTATGTCTTTTCGGGAAAGTTTTCATTATTAAATACTTGCTTTCGGAGATTAATAAATATTTTAACTTTTATATTCGTCCGAATGTTTTCGTAATAATTAAAAAAATAATGTTTTATGCATCTACATAATCGTGTTTATATAAGACAATCATAAAATTAAAATATATAAAAGAACTTTGAAATTTGATAATATTTTACAATATTTAACTTTAAACCAAAACCATCATAAATAAATAAATATGGAACATTTAATTATTATACATTTGTGTTTGAAAAAATAATATGCATTTTTTAACTTTTTTTACAATGATAAGATTATTAATTATTGTATATCTATTATAACTGATTTGCAATTCAATATTGTCTCACAAGTATATCTTTGGTTTTGTCTCATAAGTATATCTATCAATTACTTGTTTTAAATCCAATATTAAATTCAATTAGACTTTCAATCCTATTTTGAATTGTATTTAATAAAAAACTTAAATTTAGATTTTACTTTTTAACTAACTTAGATAATTTAAATTTCGAATAATTTAGATTTTACTTATCAATTATGTAATTTTAATATATAAAATAAAAGCAAATATCTTGGTAGTTTTAGAGGCAAAACTGATCACAGAAAATATCATACATAATACAAGCAATAATATCAAAAACATGATATACAATTATTTTTTTACAAATAATTAAAAATTCAATTAAAAGTTTTTAATATTGAAAGTCAAAAATGATTTTACTATTACAAATGAGTTTATATACATACATACAAAATAAATTTTAAGCAAAATGAATTATAACAATTAGTTTTTTAATTAGTACTTTAAAAAAACAAACATAAATATTATTAATTTTATCAAATAAAATAAGATTTGAGTTTGAGTACACATCCACATATTTTATATATATATATATATATATATATATATATATATATATATATATATGTATGTATGTATAACTAATCAATATAAATTATCATAGTAAATAAGCAGAATATAAGTACAGCCACGGAGTCAAAAACTTTACCATTTGACATTTCAAAGACTGTCTGACACATTTCAAGGTTTCGTGTTATCTGAAAATTTGCAATTAAATGTCTACAACACACAAAATATTTTATCTAATTTTACATACTTTTACATCTAACTACATAAATGTCATGTAGATGTATATATGTATGTACATTACATTTATTGTAATAACATTTTATTTAACAAAAAGATTTGTAATGCAAATATTAAATTTAAATATTATGAATTTTATAATACTTATTTTCATTTTCATAATTGACATAAAAAGTTTTTTTCCATTTAATCATTATTAAGTATAAGTACATTAAAAAAGTAATAAATTAAATTGTGCTTCAGAGTACAAAGAATTACAATCATATTATTGTTTATAAATTATGAAATAACACTTTATAATGTTTAAATAATTAATTATTATTCTCAATAAGCAAATCAACTAATGTTTTTTCAATCACTATTTTTTATTATTGTGGAAAATGTATCTTAACAGACGAATAATCACCCTAATGTCACAAGATATTATGAAAGTGTTCAATAAATATTTATTTTTCCTAAATTTCGTAACAGAGCTTTCTAAAGTTGATGGAGTATGATTATCAAAATCTAATTATAAACAAATAAAATAATTATTGAATTATTAAACATTTATCTCATAATATTTTGTAATAAATGAAAAATAAATCAATTGTATTTGAGCTTTTTTTAATACTATAATAAAAATTAAATTAGCAATGTTTCCTTATTTTTAAAATAACTCAAATTTAATCAATATTTAAATTAGAGAAATTATCCAAAAAAGTATAATAAATTACAAGTATTCTTAATATATATATATATATATATATATATATATATATATATATATATATATGTATAATCACATTTGTATTGATAAAGTCGTGACAGTTTATACTAATGGATAAAAATCAAATTTTTATTTAACATCATTTGTGCATACGTCGTTTTTTTATCGACTGTCGATATTTATTTATCGCGTGATGTGTACAATTCGTGTCGAATTTTATTACAAATCTATTGTATTTTAATTTTATTTACGATTAATTTTACCAAGATTAATATATATATATATATATATATATATATATATATATATATATATATATATATATATATATATATATATATGTGTGTAAATAAAAACATTATTAATATAAATAAGGGTTGAAAATAATGTAATGGAATAGAAATTTATTACGTTAGTTAAACAATGATCTCTAATTGAAGCCAATAAAAAACTACATTAAGTATAACAACTCGGCATAAGAATTTCTTTATTTACTTGCTCTTTTAATATTCTTTAAAATTGATACAATTCATTTCATTATTACAATTTTTCGATTTTAAAATTTATTTAGAAACTTCCTAGACTTAATTGTATATAATAACTTTTGATATGATATTTTAAAACTTTGAATTTAACAAAAAAATATAATATTTTATACAAATTTCTTCCTTGTCTTAAACTTTGTGTATGTATAATAAATTATTTTAATAATTATTTCGTATGACATTTGAAAACGATGAATTTAAACAATATTCATGTTTGATCTAATTATTATTTTTTTCAAAAACAAGAGAATACAATAATCTCAGTATAAATTATCAGCAATCAAAATAATTTGTCACAAGTAGGAGATAACGTAATCTATATCCTATATGACAAGAATTAATTTGACGTGGGCAGCGAAAGCAATTATTTGCTATCTGTTGTCGGCCGCTTCAAAATTAATTGACAAAATTTCCATAGTGCCCTCTAGCCGATATGCAACTCTATACTATGTATATGTGTGTGTGTGTATTTGTGTATATATATATATATATATATGTATGTATGTATGTATGATTGAAAATGTGCATACAGTGACCGTGCATTTTATACATGTATATAAACAAGGGTACATCGTATTGTTACATTGCATTGATTGAATTTGTAGATACGAATTTTGTAGATATAGTTATGATTATATTATTGTTATATACCTATCCGACGTTTATTTATTGATTGCGAACGTGTGTTATGTTTTGTTACGATTTTTTTCTATGAACACAATGTCACATTACGGAAAAATAGAACCGAAATATACACGTTGTAAATTGTATGGATTTCTATGAAATAAAATATTGATAGGTTATTGAGACCTATGTTTTGCACTGAACTAGAAAATATCGACATGTTTCTCTTGAATTGATGCAATATTTATTGTTTTTCCTTTTTTTATGTATATATATGTATATACATATACATATGTAAGTGTATAAATAATTTACAATGAAATTTCGGATCAGAGAAATTTCAAATAAAAAACAATATTAATAGAAAAGTGAATGGAAAGATGCTTAATCAATTAAAATTTTCCGAGGAGAATATTATTTTCTTAACGAGTTCAGATGAACTAGGAAAAAATTAAAAAATTAGATAAAGATGATTAAAAAATTGTTTTTATGATAAACATTTGTAAGAACAAAATAATGTCCAATGAATTTTCAAATTTAAGAATAATCAAATAAAAGGAAAAGAAATCGAACTTGTTGAAAATTATGTATATCTAGAATAACTCATCAACACTAAAAATCTGTTTATAGATGAAGTGACGAGAAGAATAAACTAAATAGTTTATTATATTTTTTATAATCTTGTTTTGATATTTTTTTACTACTCTAATGTCTCTACTATAAAAAATTACGGGTTAATTATAGAAAAATGGGTAATTTTTGAAGTTTTCGCACAAGGAAATATTTTTAACGATACTGTTTTATAAAAAAAAATTATTGGATGATACTCTTGTAAGATTTTTCTAGTAGAACATGGAAGATAAATAAGAAACAATCATTAATTTTAAAAAATTAATTGAAACTATTAAAGATCATAATATTATAATAAAAACTAATTATTTTATGTTACAAGATTATTTATTTATATACTGTTATAATTATTTTTTAATAAAAATAATGTTTTTTGAATGGTTTCTTGGTATAATTTTCAGGAACAAAATCATGCTAGTATACGCAAATTAACTTAATGTAAAAGTAGGAAATTCAACTTTATACATATTTGTCCATATATATATATATATATATATATATATATATATATATATATATATATATATATATAAAATATGTAAAGTAATTTATTATATATCATTGTTCGCGTTTCTAATGAAACACGGAAAAAACTTCAAAAAATATTTACAATTTCCATGTGAATACAATGGAATCTTTACAATTTTACGTTTCAGTCTAAAAAGTGCCATTTTTATTTCGTATATAATTAGTGCCTTGCATGTGGAGTCGAAGCTTTTAAGATTGATTGCATCACTAATGTTACATTTGACTATACGAAATTAATGAATATATTATTAAATATTGAAGTCGAATTACTTTTCAGTCCATTTTCTGATTTAATAACCGAAACGTATCGTTCGGAAAAGCTAGTTCAATGATCAGTCGAATGTGAAAGCAAATTATCGAATCTCTGATATCGATCGTACGATTTTCGTTTTCCATAACGGATTTTATGTTAAATTTATGAACGATACGAATTAAATTGTTTTATCGTCGTCGCTGTTGTATTTTTTAATTTCCAATTTTCTAAACATAATAGTTTAGATAAAATTATATAGTTTGTTAATTCGAATTTCCTAAACTATTAACTGTACAAGAATTCGATTACTAACTTGATAGAAAAGATTTTTAACAAAATTTAATAACGAAACGTACACGATTTTCAATCAATAATATTAAAGAGACGTTTATTAAAATTACAAATCAAACATTACATATGAATTTTCCTAGTAGAAGAGTAGATATTTTGAATATTCCAACATGTTATTATTATTAAATGTTTTAATTAATTTTCTCGAATATTAAACATTCGTATCGTACTATATATACATACATAGTTGTTCTGTGTATGTATGTATGTTTTAAACGTATAAAATCGTTAATATATTGAGTGGAAGTTTATAAAACCAAATGTCCGATAAGACTGTACACAAAAAGAAACTAACGCCTAATGAATCGCTGACGTTGTCCAGGGTGATTTTATTCGTGCAATCAGCGGTCGTTGCTATTGTATAATACGGAGTAGCCGCATCCTCTAACGACACCACAGTGGTCTCTGGTCCGTTGATAAAACAAGAACCATCGAAGCCAGTGTACCGTTTACACGACCAGTGACAGCACCGTTATCATCGGGTCAAACAAAGAAAACACATTGTTGAGCGTTTTGCTGCAACGTTATATCTAAAGTAATAACAATCATTTACAATCTGATTGTCTTAATACTCTATCGTTTATAGTCATCTTTATTTCTTTTGTCGCTTCAACTCGAACACGCAACAGTCGATAATGAAACGCGCACACGTACACACATCAAAAAACGTGTGTATGTGTGTGTGTACGTATAGAACGACGACGGAACGCAACGAAATAAAATAAATATGTACATACTTACAATGTGGTCTTACGAGAATATATAAACGTAAGCTGCACGTACCTGTAACAGAAATAAAAAAGAATGTTAAACATATACTACGTATTTTATTTCTAAAAAAAATCAATAATTGTCTCTTTCTTCATTTGGACAAATCCATTTCATTTCATTTAAATATTGTACATTTTCAGATTATTTTAAAATATAACAGACTGACGTTTACGTACAAAAAGTTTCTATTACAATAATTATAACTAATTTCTATAAAAGTTACAAATTTTCAAAATAAATATTTAATCACCTGTAAAAATGTTTTATTATATTTTATATACCTATCTATCTATCTACCTCTATCTATCTATCTATACATATATATGTATATATATATATATATATATATACACGAGGATCGTTTGATAAGTATGGTAAATTTATTTAATTTAATTAAATTTTTCAATTTAGTTTTTCTTACTTTTTTACCATACTTATCAAACGACCCTCGTATATAAGTTTATTCAACCAGATGATATATCAATTTTTTAACTATTTAATATTTTATGTATGATATTATTAATATATTATACATACAAATACATATAACAAAAAGTATATCGATTGATTTGTTCATTTATACCACGTAAAGTCTTTTTAATGTATTCTTGACTGCATTATCTGACAATTGCACGCAAATGCTACAAGATAGATGACTTAATAGATTTTCAAAGAGGTATATACAATAGTACATATTTAGCTAGAGATTGTTGATGCATATTTAGTTAAAACATTTCTAATCAAAACTGTCAAACTATCAAGTATGTTCAGAATAACAATACTCAAAATTAAGATGTATACATAAAACATGAATACAACATTTGATGGAAAAAATAATGACCCATATAAATCATCATCTCACTGAAACTTATATATTTGAAATCATAAAATTAGGTACATAATCATCATCAAAACCCTGCTTTTTTTAAAAAAACAAGTCATTAAAAAATTCACAAGTGGAATATGTATATATATATATATATATATATATATATATATATATAAATGTATCAAATCTAGTAATTTTTCTATTATTATATCTTGTACACACACACACACAAATATTATCAACATCATTGTCAAAAGCTTATATCAGCACACTGTTGGGCGAAAAGCTCATCGAATGTTATTAGCTCTTCTTAAATGTTTTCTCGAGAGAGTTCCACTTTTTCCTGTTCACTGTTTATCTCTCCCAACTATCACCTCTACTACACTTTAATAAAATTTCTTTCTTTAATAAAGTCGACATCTTTAATAAAGTCTTTTCCTCGGTCTTCATTCCATAATGATATTTGTTTACCTATTATCTTCTCTTCTTGGTATGTGCTCTTTCCATGTTCTTTACAGTGATTTTATTTGTTCCAGTCAGTCACCTTTATTTATCTCGTATCCATTTGCAGGATTTTCGAACACGTTTAGAAATTCACAATTTTCCATACTTTTGTGATTATCAAAAGTTTTTGCTTAATTTTTGTATTCGGTGTTCAAATGTCTAAACCACAAGTACAGACTAGTAGTTCACAGTAGTTATATATTTTTTCATTTTATATATACACACACACACACACATATATACATATATACATATATATATATATATATATATATATATATATATATGCCCGAGTGTATACGAATAAACAATTTGTAATTGTATAAGGCATTTCCAAAAGTGCACTTATTTAAAAAGGGGACATTGAGGAAAAGTCTTAAATAGGAATATATATATATATATGTGTTTGTGTGCCAAAGAAAGCAAACAACCAACTCAAACGTATTCCGATGCTAAGCACAATTTTACTGAGTGGTAATTGAGTACTTCACTGTTAAACCACCCAGAGGCTTTTCACATTACTCTGTGCGTACTAACTGCCGGCACATGACGTCACGTCCTGCAATAGTGAATACTTGTGTGTAGTTTATAGTTTTTAGTAGCAATTACCTTAGCAGTACGAACGAGTAAGTATTTTGCAGCTCTTTACAGTCTCATGATAAATTCACGGCGGGCATTGTTTTAAACACAATCAAATTTCTACTGAGCACGACGAAATAAAAAGGAGTGGGTCTCGTCGTCTACACTCACGCCCGCTCCATGTAATTATAAACCGAGAGCACGCGCCTCTTAGCATGGGAATATGCATTTTAATGTATATTCCACGTAACTCCACATCTAAACTCGGAATAAATTATTTTTCAGTTAATTATTAATCAAGTAAATGAAATAGTGCTTAATTATAAACTGTTTTATTATCGTGACGAGTTTTATGACATAATTTGTTTTAGGTTTAAATTTTTTCCTATATATGTAAATAATCCGATAAGGAAAATCGATTTTGGTCTAAGGTACATTTTGTGCGATTAAAAATTTAATTATATATATACATATATGAATAATCTATAAAGTTTAATAATTAAAATATCAAACTAATTTACATTTTCTTTATATAAAAAATAACGCATTCAAAAGAATATTTATTAAACAAAATTAATGTATACAAAACTTTACTTCATTTTTAACATAGAAATATAAAAAAAAATGAACTCAACGTTGAACAGTAGGGAAAAAACAGTACAATAAATTTTCATTTCACTTTGAACTCATAAACACCCAGTTATTAGCAAAATGAATAAAGCAGTAATAAGTATATATGAAACAGGGAAGATAGCCAATTTTACTTTCTGGAAAATTACAGTAACAAAATATATACAGGAGAGAAATAAGACGAATAATATTTTTATTCATACAAATGTCCATTATTAAGAGACAATTTTTGAGAAGCAGATATAGAAAATTATATGAACATTAGATAAATTAATCAAATGATTATATGAAATATTCTATTGAATAAGAATCACAAATAAATTCTAGAAAGGTGATTTTTCAAATACATTTTTGGAAAAGCAATGTGTAAAAATTATATACATATACATATTTTTTAAATATGTATCTATGTTTATAAATATATATTATGATGAACAAATACTTTGATTAAAAATCAATATAAACTTCGACCGAATTAAAAATACTGTTCGAAATCAAGAAAACCCATATTTTCATTCGGCACGACTTTTATCCACCACCGTTCTAATAATAAAACGTGGGCGCATCATATTACTTTATACTTTGACCTTTCAAAGTAACCATATTGAATGGACATTGTGGATATCTACTTGTATTTCAAAGTGCGTGGGTTAAAATCAAATACTCTTTGGTCTTAAAATAACTACGTAATAGTAGAACAATACAATCGAGATTCGAATACAATAGAAACATACATTATCCTCTCAGATTCGAAAATCTGTACCATTCGATACGATAATAATAATAGAATCGTTTCAGAAGGATAACACATCCTGATATTCAAATCAACATCTTGTTGTAGTCTCAGATTATTATTTTTTTTAATAAATCATTTATATATCAATTGAAAATCTGATCGTAATATTCTTGTTGGAAAATTTTAATTTATTTAGGATGAAGAATTGAAAATGAAATTTCTTATTGATATTTCATCTATAAATAAACGAATATAAATTACGGGAAAGTTAAACAATACTATGACAAAATATTCGATGTTATCGGAGAATAAAATTAATATCTAGAACAATAGTTCATTTCTTCATAAACAACTCGCTCGGAATTGTCCATCGTGTTCTTTTAAACCACTGACCAAAAATGCGTTCGAGCATAAAATTTCAATAAACTCGACAGGGAGAACAGAAAGTGTGTTTTAACTAAAACCAAAACATCTGCGGAAGCTTACAAGATTTCTCGTTTATATTATGATCTAAAGTTAGAGAATGCAAACAAAAGATTTCGAAAGCAACATAGTGAATATGTGCTCCGCTGGAAGAAAAGTTTTTTTTCCAGTCCGATATTTAACTTCTCGTTCAATATTCGTCGTACGCGACGCACGGAAAATACACATGCACGAGGAGATTGTGACTAAGGGACCGTGAATGTCCGTCGGGAATTTCCAGTATAGATCATAAAAAAAGTAAACTTTGGCTCACTGTCAATCATCGTATTTATTTTCAAAAATTCACGTTCCGTTCGAATACGTCACTATCGTTTTGAAAACGGTATTAAGTGCGTGGAAACATACATACATACAAACATGTTACGTCTATCACAAACATACTTGTTTTTTGTGTGTTGACTTTTATTCTTCTCGTACGGAAACGTTTTTTTACGGGAAGTTTGTTCTTCAGATGAATTAAATAAGTAATATTTGAATAACGTTGTATTCTTTCTAGACATGTACGTTTAAGGGGATGTAAACATATCAAAGAAATAACATTAAAATAACAATAACGTATAGAAGCACCAGCACAATTCAGTTTTTAAATATTGAATATTCGAATGATATTAAATTAAACTCATGTATTTTTATGATTTTTTTTTTGTAAAAGAATAAAATATTCGATTAAAGGCCAACATAAATGTAAAATGATTTCAGATTTCAGACAAAGTTATTTCGAATCAAATTTAAAAACTAATTTCGAACGAATTTTCTAATGAATATAAATCGACGATAAAACCACCACCCCTATCGACATCCGTGCTGATAGAATTCCGTTAATCGAAACAGCGAATTTGAATTGCACGACATTCAAACACACGATCGTCGAAGAAATCCCGTAACTCGTCGTGAATCCAAGCAAATTACTTCAAAAATACTAATTAATTTTAAAATTCTGTTGACAGCGGCGAAATTATACATGACCGTATACGAAATTAATATGTTGCGTGTTCAGTTCGTTAATTACCTTACTGGTCGTGGGTTCAGTGTACGTAATCGTACACACAGATGACAAGAGAAGGATTTTATGGGACGTTTATAAAACGGGACGGTTTCGAAACGTTCTCGACGACGCACATACAAAGAGTGTTCTCTCATCCAGAGAGACGTTGCTGCGATGACTGTTATCATCTCGCCGAGATTAAGTCATCATCAGGTTTTAATCTAGACGAAACAGTTGTGCATTCTGTTCCGTAAATTATATTTGTGAGATAATTAATGAATATGTATCACCGATCTCGTGCTTAATTATGCATTCTGATAAGAAAATATGAAAATTTAATATTCGCGCGTGTCTGCACGCCGACGAGGCCGTATTACGTTTTACGTTATTTGTCAACTGTACTTTATTAATAGAATAAGTTATGGGATCGTAAAAATATAATACAAACGCGCGCATACGTCGTCGTCTTCCGCTCATATCTACCCGCAAACAATTATTTAACATTCGCCAATAAACGAGACACTAAATAATTTTCTATGAATAGATGAGAAGGTCTCAGAAGTCGTCTAACTATTTACATTAAATTGCAAATTGACAATTATAAAATGTTCTTATATTAAACACAAATTCTGGAATTTTTTCATCCACTCATAAAATAATTTATAACGCAAAATTTACAAATATGATTAATACATATTCTTAATACATTTTTCATTTAACTTGCTATTACTAATAAAATGTAATTATTTTTCTTAACACTATTGTATGTTCATTTTATATTTTCAATCTTTTTAAAAGATATTTAAATATGTAATATTTCATAAAATAGCTTATTGTTGAATTTAATTATTTTTTTATAAAATAATATAATATTATAAAAAATTATTAGTTGCCTATAATTAATTTTAGTTTAATGAAATTTCATTTCATCTAATTTCATTCTAAAAAAGTATAATAAAAAATTATTGAATAACTAAAAGGATCTGTTATTGAGGCAGTGAAATATATATATATATATATATATATATATATATATATATATATATATATATATATATATTGACTAATAAAATTTAAAATGAATTGAATAATGATTAGTCAAAATTAAAATTTAAAAATTTTCATTATATCTACAACAATTTCCATTCTTCATATCTGAATTCAACTTTTATAAAAAATATTTTTTTATTTGAAAAATTGACTAGAAGCCATTACATTTTAATACCATTGACGATATTCTGTTAGTGTAATTCTGACTACATACATCTACAGACATTTCTCTCAAATTACAAAACCACATCCGTCGTTTCAGTCTAACACTTACTTCCTCAACGGAATTATTTCCTCAATCTTATGTATATATACATTAACAATCTAATAAATTTCCGTTCTTCTTTTTTAATATAAACTAGTTAACTGTATTAGACTATTTCAATTATTATAAGTGTAAAATATTTCTTAATATAGAAAAATAATGAAATTAAATTAGTTTATTTGTAAAATATTTTTTAAATAAAAATTATTCAACACCAAAAATAGATAGTGTATATATATATATATATATATATATATATATATATATATATATATATATATATATATTCTTACTTAAAATGACATTAGGTGAAAATTAAAATGAATGATCATACAGCAAGAACAGAAGACCAATGATAGTTAAGAGAAATTATTAATTGAAAATTCAGAGATATAAAAAGGTTCAAAAGAGACCTACATGTGTATTGATGGAACTGATATAAAAAAATCGTCGAAATAGAATGGAAGAGCTACTGGAAAGCTGACAAAATCACAACGAAATTATTATAAAAACCTGACCAGTAAGAGAAACTCTACTTCGTAGATAACTTGGAGCTCCATTGGTTAAAATATCAAAAAATCCAACTCTTAGCAAAAGTTTTATAGAAACCAGAAACGTAGAGAATATGTTTGATACAAGAGTCGTTATCTTCCAGAAAAAACTAATGATATATATAAATATATATAAAGTGTGTGTGTGTGTGTGTACAGAATCATCACAAATTTATCATATAAATTTAACAACGTGCACATGTTAATTTTCGCAAATTAATAATTTGTATCGTGTCGAACAAATCTATAAATTTTAATGATAAACCGTTCGACAATAGAACACGACTTCACAAAATTATTATTTAATAAAAAATTCCACGAGACTTGGAGATAATTTCCAAAGCTCAACTAAGCGATTCGTCACTAACGAATTGCAAATTACGAAATTTCAATTGAAACTAACGAACTTACGATTATTAACGACGCAACGTCCTCGTTTGCAAACCATAAAAAATAATACGAGTCTCATAATCAATTATGTTCTCTGTATTAGTTCCGATACAATAAAAAGAATACAACGTGTATGAAGCAAATTACAATTACAATTTGAATTTTTAAAATTAACTACTGGTTTATTTTCAACAATGTACATTTGTAGCAGTCCTTCGGGACGAAAAAATAACCTAGTGATTAGTCTATGTTGTAAGAAAAACTCGTAATTTACGTGTCGTAAATCTAACTAGTTTCATTTCAAGAAAGGTCGTAAATTACTTTTAAAGCTCTGATTCTAACATTTGTAAATATAATTTTTCAAACGTGCACTGCAATTATACATATTCCTATGCATAATATTTTTCATACATATACATTTTACTAAATGATACACACATTATATATATATATATATATATATATATATATATATAAATGATACAAAGTATTCAGAAACGAAAATGCTTCTACTAAAAATAAAAGTTGTATAATAATATTTATAATTAAAAGTTTGCCAGTTAAAATATGAGAATATTTTATGCAAAACGTCAACTCGCATTATTTATGACTGTGGATAAAAAACTGACCAACTTTTATACAACTACTAGTTATTAATTTTATCTGCTTATATTTGAATTAATTTATAATCAAGTTGTCATTTTTGATTTTTGATGTTGGTCTTTTATTTTTTTCTCTTTTCAATAACGATAAAAAATTATTAAATATCAATACTTTATACAAATATATATGTAACATTTAAAGATTGAATTTTAATGATATTAAAGTATTTTTAAAACAATTAACGTTATTTCATATATATATATATATATATATATATATATATATATATATATATATATATATATATAATCTACTAATATTTAAAAATTTTAAAGTTATTTTTGTTCATGTTGCTACATCGAATTTAATAATTTCTATATCGTAAATAAATGTAAAAGAAAATAAAATGAATGAAAAACTGAATAAACGTAGTTGTTGGAATAACTGAATTACAATTGTATTTATTTTAAAATAATCACGATTTATTTTTGAAATCATTTAAAGAGACATTTAACAGCATATAATTTTATTTTATTATCCTACAATCAATTCACTCTAAAATCAACTGTTTCCATTGTATTAAAAGTATATAATCTCCGTCGTTTTTCGACTGAATCGAAAGCTCTTACAAATAAAAAGTTCCGCATCTTCTCAGATGTTTTGTTAAAAGTAAATTGAACAAATATACTCGAAGAAATTCTTATCTCCAAGTCACAATCGACTTAAACTTTTTAATTTGTCTCGTGTATCTCGGTCTCTAACACCGGGTTATATTTAACAAAAATAAATGCGTTAATTAAAAAAAAAATAACGCGGCTCGTTCCGCTCAAAACAGCGACGTAGTAAAACATCAAATTGAATTTGTTCTTATAATTGTGAACAACAACGATGAAGAGCGGCCGTAGATGCGCGAAAAACATGTTTGTCGGGAGAAAAAAAAAACGCGTTCCATATATGCAAATGTATTTAAAACAGATGTACAACAATGATAAATGCGTTCGGTATAATTGCATTACGTCGAATAAGCTACACCTAACGCCAACAATGAAAACGCACACAACGAAAATAATCTGACAAATATCCGCGCGTCCGTGAACCTCTTCATATATTAATTACACGCATTAATCAGCTCTAATGAGTCAATAGGCCAGATAACAATAGAAAAAATTACACTAATTTGTAAAGTGAAACGAACGCACGCCGCGAACAAATCCCGGCTAATTTAAAATAATTATGGTAGCACAAAATGTTTCAAAAACAGAAAATGTTGGAAAACACGACGGATTCAACGCGCTTCATTAGGATCTTGTAACAGTTGTATATAATATGACCCTACACATTCGAACGCACATACACACACATCTACATACATTCATAAATATATATATATAATAAAAGTAAAATTAAAACACAGACGATTATTTATATTCCAAAAATTCAATTGTAATATTTATTAAACAAATCTAATTTCTTGTTTCTTTATAAAAGCATTATTCACATGCCAGACTATTCCTTAAAATTTTCTTCAAGTAGTATTTAAGGTAATTCACTCACAAATATAAATGTGAAAAATTTAAATTGACACACAAATTTAAATATGTAAGTAGTAACATATATATATATATATACATATGTATATATATATATATACATATGTATATGTGTATATATATATATATATATATATATATAAATATATATATATATTTGATTGAAAATTTAGATATATAAAAAAGCTCAGAAAAATGTCAATGAACCGATGGGAAAGATATAAGAAAATTCGTAAGATTGGTCTAGAAGAGAATTACTGGATCAGTCGAAGTAAAAAATTTTAAGTCTTTAGTTAACAGTGGATAGACAGAAGCTGCTGATTGTATTTTTAAATATATATATATATATATATATATATATATATATATATATATAATTATTTTCATTATTTTTCTAAAGATATTAAACTAATTTTTTCATAGCACTCGACAGTTTGTATTTTATAGAAAACCGAACAACTAAAAAATTAAAAATAACAAAATATTAATTTTTTATTTACTATTTTCTACAAGTATCAAAAAAAATGTTTATATATATATATATATATATATATATATATATATATATAAGAAGTGTCGTTTTATTATGTATAGCAATAAAGTTCATTCAAAGTTGTCGTTTCATTTTAGGACAGATAAAATATTAACGTGCAATTTTTAACGTCCGATGACGAATCTTGAATTATAAAGCAGCAATGGAAGGGACTGGAAGCAATTAATTTACGCGTGTTTGAATTGAAACACAATGAAAGCGTTGTTTCGAACTTTATGAATTATATTTTTACAGTTTATTTTGTAGTTAAACTGTTCGTCTATAAAATTTTATACACTTTCATTAAACATTTAAATACTTTTATATGATCGTTACGTGTACAGAATTATACACTTACATTAATATTATTTATATATATATATATATATATATATATATATATATATATATATATATATATATATATATATATATAAAATTTTAGTGTTTAAGAAAAGTTGTTTATTTTGTAATCAATATGTTATTTAATAGACAATTATTATTATCAAGTCTCTCGTAAATAATAATATAAATACAATATTGACTCTAAATAAATAAAAGTAATTAAATTTACAGACATTACAAAATTATTATATATATATATATATATATATATATATATCCATTGCTGAATAAAAGCTTTCCACAAAACTTTTCATTTCGATAGATTCAATGCCTTTTTTCTAGTTTATTTGAATCAATTTTCTTATATTTCTGTTCCATCTATCAATGGGTTTCTTCTTGAACTTTTTTATATATCTAAAATTCTAATAATCCTAATAATTTCCATTACCCATCAATGATGATCTGTTTTTCCTATATGTCCAATCCATTTCTAATTTAAAATTCTTATTTTTACCATAATGTTTTAATATTCAATGACTTTTTGATATTTAATGATATATGTATATACATATATCAATTATAAATTATCAGTAAAATTTTATCTACTGTATGTTTCCTGTGTATATTTTTTTAATAAATTTTATTGACTCAGTTATAACTGTTTTAAATTTTTCTGATAAATTCTAGGGAAATAAATAAGATAACGAGACATATTTTCCATTAATTTAGAATGTGGCTATTATTTTATAATGACGAGAATTTTGTTCAACTAAAATTAAACTAAACGAAATTTCGCACTAAAACTATTATTAATATATTATGCAGATTTTAATCAAATGGCCCGTTTCTAATTTAAAAGATTATGGGCATATAAATTTCTGAAAATATACATGTGTGTGTGTGTTTGTGTAATGCATAACTTTTCTTTACGATTTCAAACAACTATTCTGTTGTCAGTAAATCGTCGAAATTGTTCGTTTCGTGAGCACGGTCCGTATTTTTCAAAACATCAAGTTCTTCGTGCGATCGAAACATTTCGCTTCGGCCCGATCGACGAAATAGTGGCCGTACTTGTAGTCTCGCCGCATGAGATTTTCAATCCGTTCTCTGTTAGCATAAAAAATTAGCTCACGTCCCGTGTCCATTTGCATGCAAATAATTAAAGTTTTATTGTCGACCACATGTGGTCACGTATAATTCCGCATTGAAATTAGAAACATGCCCGTGGACGCGAGACAAAGAGACGAACAGCGCGGACGTGTCGGGTCGTCTCTGTTCGACGGATGCCTATTTAAAATAATATCCGTGACATTATGAATCAAATGTTATGTCCTGCAGATAGTAAAAATAGGGGTTTCTGTGACACTTCGTGCACGTAACAGATGTTTTGCGCTCGAAAACATTGCCATGTAACCAAAATGTTGGCAGGAACGAATCTGATGTGCTTTTCGTGCTTTATGTTTCGTTGTTAGTGTCGTTCGTTGGATGGCTGGATGGCTACATGACGTTTCTCGTTTGCTCGTTTTAATTTCGGAACATGTTTTAACGGCGATCCTGATTAGAACTTTTAACAATTATTATACGCACATATGCTTATATTATATACATACGTACATATATAAAGAATGAGACAGAAAGAGTCTACGTTACAATTGTTAAAAAAAATTCTAATAATTTTAAAATCACACAATAGAATTCATAGAATTTAATAATAAGTGCTAATATAAAAAACAACTAAAAATATATACAAAATTTCAAAGGCAAAATAATTTTGTCGGTTTTAAAACAAATTTATTTTACAATTAAATATTATAGTCATTTTCTATATTAATTTTCATTTTACGTTTTTTTTCCAATCATTATAATACACACATTTAGTTGATTAGCTAATATCAGAGTATGTAACTTGTATTAAAAATGCGAAATGATCTAAGAAATTTTACAATGGATATCGATAAGAAAAATAAAATAGAGTTCCATTGAAGAAGAACGATCGCAACGAGATGACTGGGACAAAAGAAAATTTCAAACAGAGAAAACAACCAAATTCTAACAGAAGAAGAAGAAGAAAGTATTTTTCGATTGTCATATTTAATAAGTGTAAATTATGACTCTTCATCGAATCACTCGAACGTCACAATAGATCAAAAAATCATAACAAAGCTAGCCACAAAACACGAACGACAATCGGACAGACTGTCAGGATTAATCGGATTGAAAAAAAAATCCAACCGTTCATCGGACGACGTTCGATTTGAACGCGCGTCGTCGTCTCATGCACAACGTATGATTTATACGAAACTGTCACGTCGAAATTATTCCTTCACAATTAATTACAAAACCGGTCGAGCTTTTGTGCACTTTCGCCACGATATTAATTTTCAATTTAATAAATAGCACAATAACAGATTATGAATCGATGCGTATCTACGACACGGCACAATGGCGCTCTATAAATATTTTCACGGGCTTATTGAAACACGGCGTTAAAGTAACTCTCTCGCAATAAGTTCATACGATTAATAATAACAATGTAAATGTCTGACGGCATCACTTGTGTTCAATTATGCTGTCATGTTTGATTACGACAATTGTTTCGAGTTATGACAAAGATTGATTGTTTATCGTCATGATTGACCTTAAAATACAAACTATACTATAATCAATATATGATTTCTACGAAGCCTTTTTTGTAGTCGCGTGTATTATCTGTTTTTATGACTACTAAAGAGACGATCCAATGTCTCGATCATTTATCATTCAGTTCACTACTTCGATACGAACTCGACTGTCAATCAATGTATTTAATGTCACTAATATATCAATAGAATTATGTCCGTGCCCGTGCGTGCTTTCAAACAGACGATTATTTCAATTCACGGTATGAATAATCTCTATACTGTAATTAAATTCGAATTGTTTTCACTCAAAGTCATTATTTTGAATCTGAATTCAATAATTGTTAAATTTATTTTTTTTAAAAAAAATAAACATGTAATTTTTCTCTATTAAATAAACTGATAATGTTTTAACACGCTTTCTTTATTATTTTCATACGAGTTATAGAGAATAAATAATACAGTTATATCGAGTGAGGGATATTTGTACCATAGATCTCGATGCAGGTACACTTCCATAAATAATTAATGGGAAACCTATTCTACGGTCATAGCTCAGTGGTAAGCACACGAAGATATAATAAATAAATCATGAATTTGAATTTAAATTTTATGAATGAAATGGTTGTCAATTAATCTCACAATCATCATCTAGTTTATGTTAAAAACATATTATAAAAATGATTGGGTTTGTTTTGTAAATACAATAAGTATTAAAAATCATTCAAATCACTAAATAACATTAGAATTTTGAACTGAATTAAATAATCTATGAAAAGTCAAGTGTCATATTTATAAAATAGTTTCATTTCTATTTGTTTTAAAACTGTGGCAAATTCACTTTGACACAAATGAATTTTCAACCCCCAACATCACACTATGTTCAAAAGTCTTCAATTATCACTTATTTTTCACTTTGTTGTTTATTGATAACGATATCATCATTGTCAGAGCTTTTTTTATAAATGATGGCATTGCCAGCGAAATACGTTATTGCCCATTGTTGTTATAAACAATAAAATGAACAATAAGTGATTACTAAACACTTTATAACATTTTATGGTATTAGGGGTTGAAAATTCATTTATTGAAATAATTTAATTTAAAAAAAATTAATAAAAATAATTTACAATGTCTAGATAAGTGGATAGAGTTAAATTATTTAATTTATCTAATAGAGTATTGATTGTTTTTTATGCACATAGTAAAATAATGTAAATTGTTCTATCCGCAGTTAATCGATATTTTTGCTACATAAAAAAACTCATAAAATGAAATGAAAAACAGAACTCGTTATTAATCATTCGCTCTTCCAAGCAAAACTGTTAGTATTTCACATATTCACGGCCAAAGCTAATCCATACGTTTATTTCTATTTAAAATATAGTCTTGGCACAGTCGAAGCATTAACATATCCCAGTACAGATTCTTTTCAGTATAATCACAATTCGTTACGTTGGCGAAAAAAAAGTAAACACGGCCCACCACATTCTAACTCGGTTTTAATACAAAACACAATTAGTTTAAACTTCTATATAGTATATAACCTCGTTGGGACAGTTTGTAGCTAACAGCCTTAAAGGATTTAATTAAAAGTGTGACACGCAAATATTAAATCATCATTTAAAATTAAAGTCGAGCTAAAACGTGTTATGAAGTACTAAAAAAAATGTTGAAATTGCTACGAACACAGTTTCGTGACACGGAGTTTCTTCTAAAATGTATAGAAAGTTTCTTCTAAAAAATTTCGTCCGTGTCTGAGTTATATTATTTATTCATTGGATTATAATATACAATATCAATTTTTCTATTAAGGAAAAAAATTATAGAGCATGCGTATACATAGAGAAATAATTAACGATTCATTATTTACATAAATGAATTTGAATATTTTTGTACGGGTATATTTAATCATTGTCGTTGTGAAATTTTATTATTAATATTCGTTTAAAATGTAATATTTGAACAAAATATAAAATTTAAGTTGACAAATTAAAACACTATATGAAAAATTATTATTCGCACTATAAATATTAAAAATCATCAACTATTTTTATTAAAAAAATATTTTTGAAATTTAAATGATTGAATTTTTAAATTAGATGTTTTTTTTTAAAAAAAATCCTAAATTTTAAAATAATAAAGACTGCCATGTACTGCTACAGTATTTAACTACTCTCTTCCTCTGTATTTACTTTAAAATAGAATTTTCCAGTGTTTGAATATCAATGAGGAATTTCCAACAGGTAAACAGGTGAACGATTGTTGTAAGTGAAACGTTACATTAAATTAATTAATTTTGGAAGATACACAAACAACAATATGTATCATAATTACATTCGTACACATGTACCGAGGCTATTTTCTCGCCGAGATTTATTCGAACATTCCACGTGAAATAAAATATACAAACGTGTGACAGACAGTCAGTGAAATCGAGATTTTTTTTTATTCGCCGCGCATTATTTTCTTCCCCCGTTATCATTCACCATCTCAAGTGTTATTACCCGTTATAACCATAAGATTTCATTACACAAAACTGAGATACTGCTTTAAATATAAAAATCGATAGCGGCAGGCCCGTTGAACTTTTTTGTCACATTAAAATTCCATCAACGAAATGAGAATATCTCTTTATTATTTCTATGTTTTGAAAAAAAAATCTTCGGTCCACATGCGGCTCCCACATCTCCGAGTTATGCGCGACTCTCTCCGCTGTACAGATGGCGGTAAATGTTCTTTGTGGCGTTCCTGCTGGTTTTTTTTTTTAGTATCAAAATTGCTAATAAATAACTTTACCCCGCCGGTGCTCAAGTGTTTTTGTATGAAAATAAGATGGAGAATTATGTTGCTGTTGTTTTTCATTGAGTGTTTCTTTCCGTTCTCGTTTTTATTTTAATATCGGTAATGGCGCCGCGCGTGTTCATATAAATATATTTATACTGGTCGAGGGAAATAGCTAGGAGCAATTAAAATATTAAAATTGTTGTGTACTCTCGTTTACGATGTCGGGCCAATTTAAAATGACTAAAAGTCGTTACGGTTACAAAACAAAAAAAAAAAAAAACTTTTATAAAAAATTATACAATTATACAACGAACTCCGTAATTGCCGTAATAAATGGTAAATACTTTCATAATGGCACTGAACAAATTGTGTTTTTCATTATAATTTTAAAATACACTTGTTTTCGACGAAGGTAATTTATTAATTCTGTAAAATTCAATGACTGTTCAAAATATTTCTACAAACAAATTACATGCACAACATACAAAATATAAAAGCACGCGCACACGTGAACATTTACACGTTAACAACGACAAACATGCTACTACATGTATTCATAAATATCGTATATACATACATACATATATAGGTATGTAAAAATATATAAATTTAACGATTTAATATTTTAGAAAAAAAAATACAAGCTCCTACTTTAAGAACCTGAAATATTTTATTTGTATAAACTATTATATTTCTCTTATTAATATTAATTTTCTCGAGGGAATGTGTTTTCATAAACATACACGTCGAGTTAATTGAAAATAATGTACATCAGAGAATTCATGTTTTAAATAAATACATTCACCAATTGAAAACTTTATTTCATATAACAGTAAATAATAAACCGACTCGTAATTCGATTAATAGTAATACCGATGCAATATATGCAAATAATTCTCTAAAGGCAAGAAATTAATTTATTATATTCAAACTCCAATTTCATAAATCAAGTGCATCGAATTCAATTCGTTTACATCATCTTTTTTACAAAAAATCAAACGATATGCACACAAGTTTCCATCCTCGTATCTGATTTTTATTATTATCTCATCGTGCATAACACTTTTATATCTTTTTAGTACGACGTACCGTATCACGGAATCCATTTCACTAAAAAAATCAAACAAACAGATCCGCGAAAAACCACCAAACATAAATCGTGTTTCGTTTAGGAAAACCGCTTGATTGCAGAGATCAAATATTGTCTCTCGGAAAATTCCGTTATATATGTCGTGAGTGATGATAAATCGAAGATAAAGCCGTGCAAGCAACGTTTGTCACATGATTAGTGCTCTTTGTCAGCGAATGGTATTATTAACTTTGTAGTCTGTGGAAAATTTACATCGACAGTTAATCAACTGTTAACGTTTATTACAATAAGAAGATTAAGTTTTTTTGTATATGCAGATAGTTTTTAGTTATTTCTATTATATAACTACGGTCTATTTTAATATATTTTTATTAATTTTTTTACTGCTACTCTATGAGACTCGACCAAAAAACATAATACTTCATTTCGTGTTAAACGGTTTTGTGTAGAGTGAATCTTTGCTTTAATTAAAACTATATTGAAATTATATTTATCGACGACTAGTTTCGATCGAAACGAATTAATTTCCTCGATTGCAAGCGACGCGAATTTCATATCACTTCGTTTATTGAGAAGTATATAAACTACTATTCGAGGATAAGCGATGCGGATCGTTCGCGAAAATCTCAAATGGAAATCCATTAGAATCTAGTTTTCATATATAAATATTCCATTCGCATATAAATTGCATGTCCCGCATATTCATTGCATGACGTCATTCCGGAACACATATACATGTATATCCACACACACACACACACACAAACGTCAATTATCTTCCAGTTCAATATATTTAATGAAGCATTAGCATTTATAATAAATAAAAAAGGAAACGATCGCTCAATTCGACAGAATATTTTCAAAGAACACGAACGTGTTCGGAAGAGAGGCAAGAAAAATCGATGCCATATGTGGTATTAAGTCGATAATAACCGGAGCACCTTACAATAACAACAACAACAAACGCACGCACGCACCGGACTCGAATCTGCGTTAACGCCACTCTCGCATCATAAACTCAGAGAACACGCGCGTGCACACATTCTCAGAACGCGCACGCGTGTAGGTATTTCCGTGAGACCCGAGTTCAACGAAGTATGAAAAAGCGAATGATTAATGACGATGGCAACTCAGTTGCCGCACATCTAACTGCCACTGCCGACATACTGAGGGCCGGTTTCAAAACGCCACCTCGACGCCGTGCCACCATCGTCCCCTTCTTGCCTATGTTAATGTTTTTCCCGACGAGCGCAAACAATAAATTATTTTATAAACTGTATTTTGATCCGTCTTACCGAGTCAAATCTGCCGTGACAGCATCTGGATCGCTTCTAGGCGTTCGGGCACTATGCAGTCGGTGTCCAAGGTCGGCGGAACGAAATCGATTCGCACAAAACACATTTTCCGACGTGGTAATTAATATTATGCACGAAAACGAATCGTAATCGAATTACGTCGGGTGCTTAAAAAACAGAGATGCCAGCAAGATTGCCACCGCACATTTTTTTTCGTACTCACGTACATTAGGTAGACGACGTAGTAAACGGATGAAAAATAATGTAAGAAAATCTTTTAAAACTAGCTTAATAGCTATTAACTTTTCAAAAAGTTATTGTCAAAAAAATAGACATTTTTCCATGCTATGAAAATCAAAAAAAAGTACTCTTAATATTGAAGACATTTTTTATAAATCAAATCAAAGAGGAATGAAGTAAAAATACATGAAACTTAAAATTTTTAAAAATAGTTTTCAAAATAAAAATTGAAATCAATTATCTATGTACGAAATTTTCAAAAATAATTAAATGTATACACATATACTTTGAATTTAAAAATAAATTAATTGTTAATTTAAATTTCAATTTGTAAAAAGACAAAAAATATGTTCTATAAAAAAAAGTTCCTTTAATAACAATCACAAAAAATATTTTAAGTGAAAATCATTAATAAATAAATTTCAGAAATAAGTGAATACAAAAATAAATTAATGTAATTTTTAACTATAGACATACACATTTAAATGTCAGAAGTACAATTAACCATTGAAATGTAAAAAAATGTAATTCTAGACTGCATAAATATAGAAACAGACACATTTCATTATTAATTTGTTAATAGTTACAAATAATATTTATTAATTAAAGATATGAGTATTATATATAATATCATCCATCAACGTTTCTCTTAAAATTGCTGATTAAAGGCCTTAATACTTTCAAAATTTTCCACTTTGGCCAATATAATACCTTATATATATGTATATGTGGGGTGGTAAAAATTGGTGGTAATATGTATACATTAAATTTTACACATAAACCAATAAATAACCGACCATGTTTCACATTACGTTCAATCGAGCACATTTAAAGGTCAATATAATTTTGTAAGTGTCGAGTCGTTTATCAAACTTGAATCAATTATAAATGAAAATATCGATGCAGGGGACAAGGTTAAGAGAAGAATAGACTTTGGAAACAAATGGCATGTCTCGCAACGTCAGTTTTTCGACACTGATGTCACGCGAACAAAGTAAAAATCTATAAAACCATCATTCGACCGGCTGGTTATAATTTATATTTGGAAAAGTTTACCTGTACGGGAAGATGAACGAGAATAAATATCGAATCGATCGAGATAAAATTATGTGTAATTAATGAATAGTTTCAGGTGCATTTCATTTCTAGAAATTTACAGACTCGAATTTTGACATACATTTCTCAATCAATAATTAATTTTCTAATCGATCTAAATTAATAGGATTTTATAAAATTTACAGAGTCCACGACGACAAGTGATCATATAATAAATTTTCTGTTACTGTTAACTAAAAATTTCTTCGTACAATTAAATATTAATGTTTTCGTTTATGACATCATTTTCGTTCGCATTTTATGATACAGGTATATAAAGTAAAAAGCTTGTTTTATAATTATTTAGTAGCACAAGAGTTTGATCATTAATAATAATGTTAATGTGGATATCGTTGTACGACTATATATAAATATACATGTTCATGTTCTATAACATATTATGGATGATTTTCCATCGTACACTATATGAAAACATTATTTATTTTACATTATCTATAATTATATACCGTGTCTGTATACAAGTTATGGTCGTTCCACTAATTAATTGTTCTGAATTAACAACAATTACATATACTAGAAAAACCACATTCAACAATAATCATATATAAATGTATAATAAATTAAGTAATTGTAGAGTGAAAATAGAGAAGAGCTTTAAGTGAAAACAGCAGTGAAATAAAACAATTACAATATAAATTATATTTGTACGATAGAACAGTACTCTGTCACAGAAATGAACTATCACACAATATCACAAGATATTAAAAAAGTATTCAATTACTATTTACTATTCACCCTCTTTGTAATAAAACGATAAATAGCATTTCTTCATTTTAAAAGTGACAGAATTTTTAGATGGAGACAACAGTAATGGAGAAAAAATCTATTACTAATTGGAAATAATCTATTATTAATTGAAGATGTGTTTAATAAAAAAACACAAGAAATAGTACATAAGTAATTTTTAACTAATTTATAACTCCATATAAGTAATGGAGAAAAAGAGCCGACTACTAATTAAAGATATGTTCAATAAAGATAAAAGGCAAGAAATAATACGTAGATAATTTTTAATAAATTTATAATTCAGTAATTTAATAATGATGGCATTGCAATCAAAATTCCCATCAATCTATAAACAAGGAATGTGAACAATAAATAATTTTTAATATCTTGGGGTGATAATTCATTTATACAAAAGCTAATTCGTAACAGTTCCAAAACAGTACCTCTTTGTATCGAATAAGTATTAAATTCTCGAAATGTTAATGATTAAATAATGAAAAAGATATTATATACCTAAATGATGTTCTTATATCCAGTTTATATTTTCAAGTAAGTGTACAAAATTAGAATTTTATTAAATATTAACTTCGCTTTCTTGCATAATGTGAATAATGACAAATATAAATTTAAATAAATATGTATAGCAGATATATGGATAAATATTTCATTATTTATTACAAATATAAAAATTTGAAATGAATTGTAATTTTGAATTCGGAAATTATTTATTTCTTTACCTATTTTTTCACAAGAAATGGAATGTTAATTTCGAAAAAAATATTATTAAATTTATTTTCCCTTAATAGACCTACAGTAAATCAAAACCATTTCTCAAATTCTTCTATAAAAATTTAAAAAATCATTTCAAATATATGAAACCATTAAACTATAATAATGTTGTGTATTATTACTTCAAATTTATACAATAAATATAAAATAATGTTAATACTACAATTCTCATAACCTTTAATCAAATGAATGATCAACCTTTAATTCAAAAAAATTGTCACTAAATTTATTTTTCTTCTATAGACTTATTATAAACTAAAATTATTTCTCGAATATATATATATATATTTAAAAAAATTAAATAATCTTAAATACATGAAATAATTAAATTAAAATAACATTTTGAATTATTTCAGATTGCTACAATAAATATAAAACAATGTCGATGCTAAATTTCTCATACACATTTAATCAAATAACATGTATACTGATTAGGTCACAAACTATTGGAATAATATTTAATTTAATAGCAAATAAATCAAACGGTCAATTCATACAACATATGATTACACAAAAGTGCAGACTCGCTGATAAAACTATAAATAAACATTACTGTTATCTTCATACAAATAGCAGTGGATTTAAATAGTTTGAATACAGACTTATTTATTTATATATTTTCTTTTCATTAAATGATATAGAACAATTCAAATTAAATTGATTTTCTATGAACTGATACTTGAGTTTCTTCTAATAAAAAAAATGTATTGTGTAAGAAAAAGGTTTTCATTATTTATATTTCAGTTCCTATTATTGAAAGTGATTATTGTATATAAAAGATTATACAAAAATTGAAATAAGTCCCAGTATAAATCCTAAATGTAATTGATATTCATTAATAAAAAGTAATCAAATATGTCCCAGTATTAGTCCTAAATTGGTACTCAAATATAATAATTTGTTGTAATACTTATTTTTTAAAAAAATAATTTAAACGTTACAGAAAACTATTTTGAAAAATATAACATCATTTAGATGTCGGTTTAAAAATCTATAAAATTATGATTAAACCCCAATTATAACTATTGAATAAATTAATAAAAAAAATATTTATTTTAAATCCATAAGGAAATCAATAGTTAGGGTGTATATATAATATAAATTTATATATATATATATATATATATATATATATTTCTTTATTTTTCTTTAAAAAAAATTTAATCTTGGGATAAGATTAAATATTTCCATTTTTGAACGAATACATGTCCATATAATTTTCTCTTGACGTCTTGGTTGATACTGTGTACCTACGCATGCGCCCAACTTTTTTAATATAATATTAAAAGATGAACAGAAATTTAATAAAAAAGAGTAAATAAAAAAGTCCGTTACGATATAGCATTATCGAATTTTATACACATTTTATTCAAATCTTTCAGATACTTTCATACAATATTAAAACAGTAATTATTGTAACAATGTATGATCATTATCGATCCGTATACTAGGAGTACACAAAGTCCAACCATATCGATTGAACCAATTTTGGTTACAAAAGTCGATCATACCATTGAATATATTCTTTCTTTTATGGATATAATATGACACGTACCTTTTTTACTCGGATCTCCACCGACTGGTTCACCGGTTCCAACATAAGCTGAGGCTGATGACGACGACGACGACGACGCCGCAGACGACGACGCTGACGACGACGATGAAGCAATCCCGAACACCGAAATTCCAAACAGTATCTGTAGAAAGAAGAACACCACAATGATAGCAAATGGTGTCCTTGACGCCATTTCGTTAAAATATCTCTCACGCGTTCGTACAACAAATATTCACACAGAACACTATTAATTTATTTATTATTTAGATATTCGGATAGAAAAAGCACACACTCTTAACAATCTTGTTACATAACACAGTTTTAATCAATCTGACGTTTATATTCCATCACTAGTTTTTTTTAAAAAAAATAAAGAAAATAAAGAGAAAATGGCGATCGAGTTGATCGATTCTCGTTAATCGGATGAGTCGTATCGATTGATTTAATCTTTATTGTCGATGAATTGCAATAGATCGGGTATTTTTTCGCACATCGATTAAATCAGTTCTCGAGTTACGTCGATGATTTTAAAACTCGCGTATAAAAATAAATCAATTTTCAATTCTTAACACTATCGTACATCTATATAAATTCTGATACATCAACTACACACCCAATTAAATATTTATCGATGAAAAAAGTACAATCAGGCTTTAAATAACTTTTAAATATCTAAATAATTTCATAAAATACATTTATAATTATTATACAGATATGGATGTTTGAAATGTATTGATGTTGATATATTTTTCACTTTGTATTAATATTCGGATTCACATTTAATAGTAGATAATTACTTGTTATATTATTCGTTTGATATATGTGTAAATGGAAGCCTGGAATATTATTCTATATAAACATATATATTTTTATTAATGTACATATATGAACGGATCTTGATAGTATTTATTTTCAAAGTTATGAAATAATGATCATTTCTTGGGAAAGTCTTTCAGTGTTTTATTGTAATTATTATTTTTAAAAAAAAAATAATCGAGGAACACAGTTTTCATAGGATGTCCTTATGACTTAATTCTTTACATTAACGATCGTTATGTGTTTGTGTTGAAAAAAGTATTTAAGAGTCGAACTCGAAGACGTCGAATAGAATCATAAAAAAAACTGATCCAACATCACTACTACTGGTCAACACTTTTTGTCGATATTTTAACAAGTACGTGTAGATATGTTTGAAGTAAAAAAAACACACTTCGCTAACGGATAGAAGTTTGGTGAAAAAAACGTCGGCCACTTAAAAAAAATCTACAACCACATATTGTTGCTAGATGTACATGTTCGTTTTGCAGCGAATCGAAAACTTTTCCGTGATTTATCTGATACGAGGAGGAACAGTTTCAGTACCGTCCGATCTCAACGACGCGGCATTTCAATGCGACTCTCGTCCGTCGACGGCATCGCAGTGAAAAAGCCCGACGTGCATGTTCGACTCGAAATACAAATCAAAAAAATCTTGTACGGTTAGCAGTCGCGAAAGAGCAATGGGCTCCGTTTATATCACGGCGCGACACGGAGTCACACGTAGATAAATTTGAACTGAAGCTCTGGAGGCGTTCTAATACTGCGCCGCTATACGAACACAGCGTTTAGTGCATGCGCCGGTGTAAAAGAGACGCCGCAACGACGACCGACGAGCACACGACGAGGACGTCGAACGTGCGGTATGGACGATCGCGGCTACTTACAGGTTTTGTGCAAGAATCGACGGTAACAGGACAGGAAAAATGTCTAAATATGACAGAGATGTGCGTACGGGACGACGCGCGTCAACACAACAACAAGATCGGACGAAGAAATGTTAGTCGGAGTTTTCCCGAACAGAGACAGACGCTCGACGCCCGTTTGAATCCGAATATAAAAATTATATTTAATTTACAATTTTGTACATACTTAATGTCATTTTAAAGTATTTCTTTTATTCCATTCTCTTCTGTGTTCTTAATTTATGTCGACTCGAACTTTATTCAAAACGAGTGAGATTAGATTTGAAGTACCGTGGGCACTCGACGGACGATTCTGTTTGTACTTCAAACGGCCACACCGACAACAATACGAATCTGCATGGATCGTGTTAATCCATAATTACTAGACCGATGGAGTTTTTTATTTTTATTTAACAGAGCATATGACTTTATTCGTAAATTCCTCAACCCTCATTCTAATTTTTATATATTTTAATCAGTGATAATTTAAACGTTTGATGGTTGCAACAATGTATAAGTCGTTGACCGATTTATTACTGAGAAAATACAAAGAAAAAAAACATTTTAAAATATAATTTCGATCGATTAAAAATAAAAAAAATATTACTATCTAATTTAAAAAGTACACTTATATCAAAATTATTTCATCACTTTAATCAATTAACTTTAAAGTTTACAGTTTGAAATTTTCGACAATAAATATATATCGAATCAGTAATTTATTTTGGAAACTCAGACGAATTCACTTGCACAAAAATGAACTATCACCACAACATCATAAAATATTGTAAAGGTATTCAATAATTATTCATTGTTCGACTTATAAACAAAGTACAATGAACAATTAATTCTTATTTAAAATTTTACAATATCTTCTAGTACTAGAATGATAATTCATTTGTGTGGGATTATGAAGAGTCGAAAATATTTAATTTAATATTTACAAAATTCAGTTGATAGTTGACAACAATCTCAGTTAAATATTTGATTTAATTTAAAATTAATATAATAATAACTGATATAATAATGTAAAATAAAAAAATATATTTACTGTAAACAATATAAGGTACACAATAAATATCAAAAATCAAGAAAATACAAAATGCATCTTTTAATCACTTGAAAATATTTTAAAATTGTGAAAATATCTCCTTATAACTTTTCAAAAATAAATCACAACTTTAATATGTTTTCATATAATTAACTATTTTTCATATCAAACTAAATTATTTTTTAAAAATTATATATATATATATATATATATATATAATGTTATGTATAAATTAAGAAAGTAAGTTACTTTATAATACGTAAAATCTATTTATTCACATAGTACATGAAAAATATCATTACCGTTATTAAAAACATTATAAACTACGTGAGATACGATCTATGAGATTGTTTTCATTCTAAAAAATTAACTCGGAGGTGTAGAGACGCAGTGTGGCAAAAAAGAAACGAGCATAAAAGCCTGGAAAAAAATATTTAAACAGCTGATATAGATGTAAATACTTTTTAATATATAAGCAAAGTACAAATTTTAATTTCATAAAATAAGTTGTGACACACTTAAACTGTTATGTACACACACGCCGTCCGTATGATATTTCATATCATAAATCCTAATTTACATATGCTTTTTTTAGCATTATGTTTTTTGCCCCCGCTATTAACAGCGGCATGCCTAAATATGTGTACACAAAATTAAGCACGAAGCGTGTTATTCAGCCAGCTTTTCAGTAAGAGTCGAAACGTGTACAACTTTTCACTCCGCTTCGTCGCCGTCGACGTAGACGTCGTCGTAACAATGGCGTCAGACGTGTTTAAGTGGATAGACGAAATGACAGTTAAACTAATATTATTTTAAAAAGGAGAAGAACAACGGTGCGAAACGAGTTTCAGACGCACGACCAACAAAAAAAAAATGTTCGGAAAGTTCAACATTAAAACAACGTACGTTGGGTTCGAATGAAAAATCATATTCATTTATTTTAAAATATAACAGAATGTTCGAGTCACATTTACATAAAGCAATGTCAGATTTCTAACATTGAACGTGAAATAAACTTGTAGATTTATTTATATTTGTATCGTGTTCGTAGAGCAATATGTTTGACGAGAGTTGTTTTTTTTTTTTTTTGCTCGAGACATTATTTTTACGATTTAGTTTTCTTTCGCGCACATTTTTACAAATACCTTTATCCTATTCGAGTCGAACAAAAACGTACGTTAAATATATACAATGTTTATATTAAAAACACTTGTTTCAGTTCCCTACATCAAACAGATCTAGAATTTTATATTTATAATAAATACAGATATATATTTTTATAAATATGCAAAATACGTCGGTATCAAAACACGTTTTCTTCTATAAATATTTACATTCTTATAAATCTTAACAAAAAAATACATTTCTCACAAGCCAATGCAATTAATAAACTTGTAATTTTATATATACGAGAACAATATATTATTAATTTAAGATGAAAATAAAATTTATGTAAAGTATGAGAAATAGCCAAAAAACAGTATTGTAAATAATTTTTACTCTGAATATATCAAACATATTTTCAACTTTTTCTCGACATAACAACCTCTAGAACTGAAACATTTGTGATATCGGTGCACAAAGTTTTTGTATTCCATTTTTAATGAAATACACCAACATGTTCTTCTATATATTAAGTTCATGTCTCGAAGACAAACAATAACCAAAGATGTTTATTGTGAAATTCGAAAGAAGTGACATCAGGTTATTTCAAACAAAATACAAGTCTTTTTCAGTTCTAGAATTATTTTGTTCTATGACAATTTATGGCTGACAACTGCAATTCAAAAAAGCTATATCTCGTATGATAATAAATAGAAGATGCAATGCTAAAATAATTTTAATAGAAAAAACCAAGCAGTATTTTTGGAAACATATTTACGATTCGTATTTTAATTTAATATGGAATGATTTCATTAGAAGCACCGATAAAATAGCTCGATTTTAATGACGTAAAAAAATCTTTTAACTACTACAATAATTGAAATTAACAGCAATTCGAATACTCGACGTTGTACACCAGAAAAAGATCAACGAAATTAAAAAAACAGATTTTTTGCCCTTACGTTCGAACCGTAGCCCGTATGTGCATTTTTATTCTCGTCGTTCGGTATAACGACCGAATTCCGTTAAAACATGTAACACTGTCAGAACAGCGTCACATCTGTCATGCGGATTTCGGTTTTAAGATAAAATCAAGAGTAAATAACGTATGGTCAATGCGGAGTTTGGTTAGAACGACTTATTCTCGTCAGATAGACGTCTTCCAGACACGAACCTATTCTTCGAATTTTGCTAGGTTATTTGCAGCGACCGTCATTCAATCGTGTGCCGAGCATCGAAAACGTGACGCTTGAAATTCTGGTTTCAGGTCATATACTATATCTGCTGTACAGATGTGAAGTTTTTTTTTTATTTGTGCATTAGTTCGAAGTACATGTATTGAAGACAAAGAATGAATTTGTTATTGAATTGAAGAAATGTGTTATTGTAATTCATAGACGAACGATTAGACGAAAAGAATACTATAATATCTTAAATAATCAATGTACGAAGATAATTTAATTACAACAAGGATATTGTAAAGGAGAAGAATATACTTGAAAAAATATATTACCAAAATATTATTAATTAAATAATGGAATTAATATTATTTTAGAACAACTACATGTTTTCACACTGCAGTAATCTCATTTCAATACAAATTACTCGTTTTAAACACAAGATTTTATAAAAATATTCAATTATCTAACGTACATTAAAACATTTTAACTAATGTAAATTATAAGTGTTTATTAAACACTATAAAATTTTGTTGAGTTGAAAAGAGTGACTTGTTTGTGTTGTGATATTTTTAGAATATATGAAATTGATTATCAATGGGCACAAAATACATACTGAATGAAAATGATTATTTTTTTCAAGAAAATCTTCTCATGTGCTTGTTTTAAACGATAATTTTCTTTTATTAGAATAGGGAACTATGTTCGAACTAACAGCATGTTAATTTTATAGCATGTGTTCGTTAATATAGACAAATTTCACATTATGAATTTTAAGATGAATCGAGTCGATCAATTAAAAACGACACTGTAGAAGATTAAAATTTAATTTATATTCGTGGAAAAAAAACAGACAGACAACAAAAATATTTTTCCCGAACTTGTGTACCGAACAATATATTCATTCATTGTACACAATTTAAACAATTATATTTGTACTTTGGCAGAGGAGAAAAATCAAACGCTGTGTAAAACGTATCCCCGTATTTATATAAAGCGTAATCACGCAGAAGCATTGATAAATCATTTCGCTAATTATATTTGACAGAGCGCGCGTTTATATTTTTCCTTGCCGTCGAATAGAGATCTGAAAACGTCGATCTCGAAATATTTCCCGATGAATTTCTCTTTCCGAGTGAAAATAAAATTTATGTTTATTTAATTTAGTTACCACGACGAGCAAATAGCCAACTGTCGCGTTTGCCCTCCAAATATAGACAATCTTGCGGCGTGGAAAAAACTAGCTCTCGCTGTCGTCGTCTCCGTCGCGCGGCCTCTCGCTCCGGCTCGCGCAAAGGACCCGACGTTAGAATGTTCACAAAGTACTTTTTATTGTTTTCTCTCGGTTCAAAGAACTGAAGACAATTGAAACAAAGTTGTGACATTATATTGATTTTATTCTTTCGCCCCTCCGAGAAATACTTGTATTAACGATCTGTTTGAATTTATATTGTTTTTCTGCTTTTATTCATGTTCATTTTTCAACAAATGGACTTACGCAGGCGGAAAACTTTCTGCGGAACAGAATTGTTCGCATTGTGCACGAAAATTGTTTTATATATTTTATTATTAGAAGTTGTAGACCGGGTTTCGATTATAAAATATAAACGAATATTCGATAATTATTTCGTAATTAATACAATGCTCTTGTACTCTCGTACGTGAAACGTAACGAACGAACATTTTTCCATACCGTACAACATTGTTGTTCGATTTTATACAACTCTTTGATATTATTTCATTATATAGAAACATACACGTATATGTGTAGAGTACAAATTTAACAATTTGTTCGAATTGAAAAACATAGAAAAGCTTTTGTTAAAAATGGAACACGAGAGGAACTATCAGAAAACATGTTCAACTCGAATAAGATATATTCATAGAGTTCGTACCAAACAAAAAAAAAACACAACATGTTCGTATTTCCTCAGATACCACAACGTATTTTCTTCTACATTTAACTTTCTTATAAACTATGTATAAAATTATATGGGAAAACGTATAAGAGTATTTCTTTAAATATTTAATATAAGAACGTGCAACGGTATGTTTTTTGAAACTATAATTGAAAAAAAATTCATTCTAATCGTCAATTAGAGCCACTAGACATCATAAGTACTCCGATATCGACGTATCGAATGGAAATAGTTATATATTTTTTATCGAAGAGACACTGATTCGACCTTTACATCTCTGTTAATCTCTCGATACGTTTATGGTTAAACGGACCGTACACAGTACATGAAAGTCAATTAGATCCATAGAAAATTGGTTCTGTTCGCTGTAGTGTAAACCGTCATCGGCTCGCAGACCCTTCAACATCAGAAACAAAATAACATAGGAGCAGCACAATAACATCACCGTTCATGTATTTGTAAAGCATCTTATCATGTATGAAATTCGTCGAACTGTTTTCAAAACGATGATAGTAGTTTGAAAAATAGCTACGATAGTCATTACGATACGTCGAAGAAGTACAAGTATAAACATGGTTTTTTATACATAGAGATTTCTATCGTGCTTTTTGATTCAAGATGAGTATCAAAAAAAAAAAAACGTATTATTTTCGTTCAATATATTTTCTTTACAAGAAAAAAAACTAGGCAATTAAAATATAAATTGTATCGTGCCTATAAGTACGAGTCTTTTATTTGTCCAACAATCGAATTTCGAAAAGTGATATTAATTAAGAACATCGAATGAAAGTGCAATTAATCATCGGTAATCGAATAGAAACGTCCGTACAACAGTGCGAGCATATAATGATGCAGGAGTAGAACGAACGTTACCCGCAAAACGGGGAAAAAATGAGTAATCCGCGATCAAATAACGTTTTGATCAAGGGCTACGTGTAATTACACGGATCAAACATCAATATGCACGCTTTTGGATACACGAAACGAGCAATGCAATCGAATTGGCATAGAGAGAAGGCGGACCTGTGTGAATATATACGACTATTGCTGTATCATTTAGCAAATTAACCTGCGTTGTATGATTGTTTCGTTGCTCGGGCGCACGGGAAATGTTCGTTATTGACGCAGTGCACGCCGAGTACAGAAACTGTTAGAGAGTAAAAAAAATTAAACAAACACACACACACGGATAGATGGATGAAAGAATGGTGCTGATAATGGAACCGTATGAATTAGAAACTATTTGAATCGACCTGTTGGAGCGTCTAAACACGAGGTTATTTAATCAGACATCGTCTTATAAATTTAAATAAGTTACATTTACATCTGTTTAAAATATAAAAAAAATTACAACAAAAAAAATATTATAGCAATTTTCACATAGATTTTTTTAAATTCCTACACATACCTGAATATATAAACAAATACTTTAGTAAAATTTAATTATAATAAGAAAAATGCTAGTCCGACTTCATCAATGAATCTGTCTTTTTTATTAAAAAAACGATCTTCAAAAGAACAAATGTGACAGATAAGAAAATTATTTAATTACTGTGCCCATTCACTTCTTCAATAAACTCACTTGAATATATTTCTGGTAACAAGGTGATAAATATAAATCAAAACCGTACCGCGTAAAATATTACACTGAATTGTTAGAAACATCTTTTATATCTCATTACTGGAATATTAGAGAAAATTTAAGATAAACTTAATTTTATGTGATGAAGTTTATCGTGTTTAAAAAGGGTTATAATGACTTGATAAAATCTTGTCTCGGTAATTACTTCACATTTGTTTTAAGTGATTTACAGTCCTCGCGAAATGAACATCAAAAACGAGAATAACATCTTTTATCATTTTTTCCAATCTCGATTCGTGGTATACGAAATTCCAACAATTCACTTTTTTTCTTCGATTCGAATTGATGTTCGATCTAAATTTTATTTTTAATATTTAATCGTTTTATTTGGTTCCACATAATGCTACTCCTACGATCGAATCGTTTCTTTCTCAATGGTTATAAATAGAAATATTTTATACATTTATGAATCATTCATTCCGGAATATACATAAATATCTTTAAAAATAAAATATGTCACCGTTTATACAAATATAGATCTAAAACGTAATACGATATTAAAATTTATATAATTACTTTGAATGAACAATGCGATTAGAAGTTCACTGATGCTAAGAAATTACGGATAAGCATTTCATGTTAATATGGAATTGGTCTTTGTGTGAAACCACAAAAATGCCTAATTCGAAATGTTTGTTTTTTTCAAATACAACCGAATATAAAAACTGTACTTTTTACGGTCTATTGAACAAATTCTATACATACACTCAAAGTTAATTAACTTGATAAGCATTTTATACATATTGATTTCTGTATAGGTTGATAGTTAAAAATAATTGGATTTTTAATTGTAAAGAAATTATAATTTATTTAAATATTTTTAAATTTGAAACTATCATCTGTCATTTTGTGTTCTAAGTCAAAGGAAAAATGATAATAATTTAATAAATATACAAAAATAGAGAAACTTAAAACGAAAAATATAGAAAAACTATATTAGATATTTGATATAACAATTTTGAAAATGATCATATGTACAGAACCAAATTATTACAACTCTAGATAAAATCAAAACTACTATTCTGTCTATTTTACAATGAAATCATTTTCGAAAGCACACACACAACATCTCTAATTTCAGTTATTGCACCAGTGTGCATATAACCTGTATGCGAGAATTGCTAACAACGTTGCACAGTCATTACAGATAACAAACCAATAAAACACAAATCTATGTGCGATGGCGGAAGAAAAAATAATTACATGTATTGACAATAAAACAGAGAACATTACGTCCAATACGAGTATTGATTTTACGATTTAAAAGATTTATCTCGTTTGCAAATCGTTTTTTCATCAGGATTTGTTTTTTTTAATTCAGATTTTCAGTTCAGTTCATGAACATATATTTTTCTAAGAACGTCATTTTTTATGCTTATATATATATATATATATATATATATATATATATATTTATAAGCACCATCAGTTTTTATCCACTACTGAATGAATACCCCACCTAAAACTTTTCACTGTGACTGATCTAATGTCTTTTTCTTTCAGTCTATTCTAACGAATTATTATATGTCTCTGATTCATTTTTCTAATTTTTTTATATTTATGGATTTTTAATTAAATATATATATATATATATATATATATATATATATTGTAAAAAAAATACTAAGATTAATCATGTGAATGTAACTTTTTAAAATGAGCTAATGTACTATTGTAAAAATGGTCAGGAGTGAATTCAAATGAAATTAATAAATATTCGTTAATTTATTTATAGACTTGATCAAAATTATATAATACAAAAATAATTGAAAAATTCCTTAATTACATTTTTTTCAAACGTTGTAATAATTTAATTTTTCTATTTAAAAAAATAATTAATCTAATCGAAGTAAGATATTTTTTTGATTACTCTATTAAAATGTATAATTCTAACTAAGTTCTATATAAAAACATTTTCAAAAATAATTAGTTTAAAATCTTAATTAAAACGATAAGAAAAACTGTATTAATAGAACAGATTAATTTAGAACAAAGAAGACAACTTGTTACAATAAATTATAACAATACAAAAAGTATAACACCTTTATTATTTTAAAATTTAGAAAATTATTTTTAATTAAATAATATTTCACTGCTAATTACGTATAAAATATTATTTCGTTATCATTGTCTAATTTTATAAAAGTAATCTGATATTTTTTAAAAGTATACATATAAATATGTGTGTGTGTGTATGTGAAAATAAATAACTATTTGACTCGTCTTTTTAAGAAAATTTTGCACCGGTGTCGTTCTCGACAAACATCTAGTATTCAAGAACGACACTATGAAAAAAAAATACGATCTGCACGAAGAAGACACATAACAATCGGTCATCTTCATTCACCTGGCTGACATTCGAGACTTCGTCGCACCTATCGTCAGTCAGTCGGTTCTCGGCTGACCGTTATGCTTATAAATCTCGTCCGTGCAAAAGCTTCGGCCGTTAAACGAGAGTGAGAAGTTTTGCGCGTGACCTTTGCCACGCGCCTCATCGTCATCCCCGGCTAATATTATCTGTAATCACGCTCAATATAGCACCGGTTCAATGCGATATATCGAACGCTTTTTATATTGTCATTCGACGTGTACTCTCAGCATGCAGGTAGGAACGTAAACATAGAGCGGGTACATTTTTTTTAACTTTAATCTTATCTAGACGATGATAAAAATTAATTACAGACGACAAATTGTACGATGATTTTTCAGTTTACATAGATACACTTGTAGAGAAAGGCATTAATACAATGAAAGAGTTTCTTCAAATGTGAAATCGAGAAATTTTAATACAATTAATATAAATTGGAAAAATAACATTTTATTCATAACTATGTATCGATATTAATATTAAAATAAGAAAATAACCTCGCTCGTTAATTAATAAAATAATTTATTTTTAATCAAAGTTTCTGGTCATTGTATACTCGATGACTAAAATATTACTGGAATTAAAAACTACTTTATTGCATTTTCAGTATAAATAAACTTATAGCACACATCAGCATTGAATGTTATGTCGATTTAATTTTTCCCCATGAGAGAATTCAGTTAAGAAAAAAAATATCAGATTACTTTTATAAAAATAGACAATGATAATGAAATAATATTTTATATATAATTAGCAGTGAAATATTATTTAATTAAATATAATTTTCTAAATTTTAAAATAATAAAGGTGTTAATTTAACTCTTATACAAGAACTGAGATTTATTATTACCGTATTATATTTTTTTGTATTATTATAATTTATTGTAACAAGTTGTCTTCTTTGTTCTAAATTAATCTGTTCTATTAACACAGTTTGTCTTATCATTTTAGTTAAAATTTTAAACTAATTATTTTTGAAAATGTTTTTATATAGAACTTATTTAGAATTATACATTTTGATAGAGTAATCAAAGAAATTATTTACCTCGACTAGATTAATTATTTTTTTAAATAGAAAAATTAAATTATTACAACCTTTGAAAAAAATTTACAAATTTTTCTTGTTTTTTTAACTTTATATCCCCTGTATATCATAAATTATTAAATACGATTATATGTAAAATATCAATATTTATAAATTCACTCATCACTGAATGTTACTTAAACATCCATCAAACTAACATAGTAATTTATTAAAATATATAATGTAAATTATAGTTACCAGAAAAATTATTGTTAAAAAAATTAATTGCATTTTCTGTTCGACATTTACTAGATTAATAAACTTGAAAAATATAAAATAAAAATCAATCTATTTCAAAAGAACATATGTACTTGTAAGAGCTTATTTTATTCTCAATATCCAAAACTAAGAAACAGTTTTTTTTCAAGTATATATATTCCTATATTTAACTATCATGGACACAACTGTTGTTATAAAATTTGTAAAAGCTTTTCGAATCGTTGTCATATTTGAAAAAGGGAACGATCGTCGAACCCGTATTTTAAAAACACATCGAAACGAAACATCCTTGTATTATGTGGAAAATGAAACGACAAAATGATAAATATATGTTCAAACATATCGCACCATATTGTTGTCTCACAGCTGATCTGTTTTCGCAGTTTTCAAGTATGCCGGAGGTCATAAATCTTCAACTCGGGTTAAGACGCAATGCGAAAACTTTAATCTTGAGTTGCCTGACAAAGATCCAACGAACGCCTACTTAAAAAAAGAATCGATATTTCTTCAAGTAGATTATAAAGATAGGTGCACACATACACACACACACGTACATGAATTCACAGGCCCAAGTAGTAGATGAATATATAAATGTTCTGTATTATGTTGTTAACAATTCAACTTGTTATTACTAAATGTTTTAATCAAAAACACAAAGATATAACAAATTTAATTAACACAATATTCTATAAATTATAAAAAAACAGTTTCAATGTAAATATAGGCAAGAATTTCAACGTATCCTTGAAGAGATTGAAATAAAAAATGTTATTAATTTATTACAATGAAATCAATAACTAGACTCTATGAATATATATATATATATATATATATATATATATATATATGTGTGTGTGTGTGTGTGTGTGTGTGTGTATGGTGGCATACATAGAATTCAATACATATCTAAATCCCTAGTGTTCAAAGGTACACACGAATTTGATGAAGGATTATTATATTCCATTGTCTTGGAGAAGTCGTTAATATTACAGCGAGTTCGGTGGTCACTCAATTTGCTCATTTGTACAGTCCGTTCAAGGTACTAAATTATATTCAAACTTGAATAGCTTTAATCCAAATTACGCCATTATTCGAAGTTAATAATAGTTTGTATTTGGATTAAATTATCATGTTTGTTAACAATACAAATCTGAGATATTTGTTATTACTATTAATACGATTCGTTTGAAAGTGCTTATACGTGTACAGTTGTACTTACACACATAATTATATTCATATATAAACATATCTCTCAGTCTATCATCTGTCTATCTATCATTTAAGTAAGAATTTATATATATATATATATATATATATATATATATATATATATATATATACACGCACATTCATGTACGAATGTAACTATATATATACATATAAAATAATCTAATTAGAATATAAATTAATCGTTCATTTACAACAATATTCCACAATGCAATGCTTCAATGTGATTTAGAATTTAATAACTTTAGTATATATCGTATATACATATATATATATATATATATATATAAATATTCATAAATACAAAAATGTATAAAGCACACACAAAAAAAAACACATTGGCGAAAAAGACGTCAAAGCAAAAATCACAAGATTCATATGAGTGGTGGTGTAGCCCACGGGCCTGTACCGGTGTTCAACGTAGGACCACCACTGGAGAGAGCTCTTGACATCGCCCTTCACACAACATGTTCAACACGCTCGTTTTGAACTTCCGTGAAGGGTTGTTGAAAGTACACGGAAAATCTCGTATCTGATTACTACCAAGGTTTCACATTTAGATTGATTTTCTCTTTCTGCCACGTGTTGAAACTTCCCTAGGTTAATTTATTTCTATATGGTTTAAGAATTTTTTAACTCGAACGTACATCAACACACGTACTACAGGTTCATTTACATATATATATATATATATATATATATATATATATATATATATATGTATATATGTATTTACAACTTAATTAACAATTTAATTCAACGTTAAAATTATTGTTAAAAAATGTAAATTAATTATTTTTACAAGGCAATTCTTATATTAAAATATAAAAATATCTTATTACATAAATTCAAGTACAGTCTTTGATGAACGATAAATATTTCATTTGAGATTCTTTTTATAAACAACTTTTGCCCTTTTCCAAAAAAAATATATTTCTTTTAAACGTTTTTGAAATCGAACAAAAACTGTACAGGAGGTTTTCACTAATGGACTACTTGAACTTCACAAAAAAATAACATTCAAATTATAACGAAATATTAAATTTGAACAGAACAACGTGAAATATTCTTTTTTATAACTATTATCAAGTAAATTGACCTATTTTTTTGTAATTTCAATACAGACTCGCGTTAACAATTCTGAAGTATGGAAATAAGACCTACAATTTTAAATATGGTAGATGATTCGATGCTATTGTTGAAACAGCAAGTCATATACATACATATACTTATATATATATATATATATATATATATATATATATATATATGTATGTATGTATATGTGAATTAAACAAATACGAACATCGTTCCGTTCGCAAGTAAATATTAAGTATGCGTACAAATAAAGAACGAACAGAGCACAGTAAAATATGATATTGATTGAATGATTTTATTAAATACGTGTTTTAAATACAAATGAAATTCAAATAAAAATGTACGGAAGATATAAAAGAAATTTGTATTCATGTCGATTTCGCATTTTTGCCTCTATACTGTACCACTACCGTATTTCCAATAATCATAAATTAATTGAATTACTTAATCTCTCATTATTTTCCAAAAAAAATCGGTTTGTATGTACATACATACAAATTTATTTAGAGGTGATATTTGTGGAAGGGTGGTTTGAGATTATATCGAAATCTAAACTGTCGGAATTGTTTTGTAAAAATATACAAAAATTGGATTTAGTTTGTGAAATATGTACTGTTTTCGTTATCTGATCAATCAGAAAAGGAAGAGAAAGAAAGAAAAAGATAACCTACTGTTAGATATGGATTGAAAAAAAGATAAAAAACACAAATTAGTATACAAGTGAAATCATTAGTCTACATTTGATAGCAAAAAGGCTCTGACTGATCAAAATGCACATTAGCCGATTATTACTATAAATAAAAAAGTGAATAATAAGTGATTACTAAATACATTATAACATATTGTGGTGTTGAGGGTGAAAATTCATTTGTATTAAAATAAGAATATACGAGGGTCGTTTGATAAGTATGTTTAATTTATTTATTGTTTGATTTAATTATTTAATTAATTTAATTTTTCAATTTAGTTTTTCTTACTTTTTTACCATACTTATCAAACGACCCTTGTATTTTAAGTTTACACATCCAAATATAAAATTAGGTAAATATAAAAAAATATGTTACTTCAAAACAACAATATCAAGTAACGAATTGAATACAATGTTCTAATTTATCATAGAGAGACTTGTATGTAATGAAATTCTCTACTAATAAAAAATTATAACACATTGTGTTTCGTGCACATACACAAAAAATCGAAAAAATAATCTACGTACGAATAAAAAGGATTCGACAATTTTTAAAGCTTCGATATCATTTGGAAAACTGAAGAATATGTTTCTATGTATATATATTAAATAACAGATTCAGTCCTTATAAAAATAGAGCATAAAAATAATTTACGATTTTCTCGTCGATAAATAATAAAAAAAATATTTTATTATTATTTACACAAATTTAAGTTTATAAAATGACAATTCTCCGAACCAGTAAATAATAATAAAAAAGGGAGAACGAGTCCATAAAATATCGTTCCCATTTACGTTATCAAAAAAAAAATGTATATTACGAGTTCGTCGGCGCGAAACAAATGAAAGTGTCGTCGAAAAAACATAATTCACAAACCGATAAAACATCAAACAAAATAAAACGGAAAAGAGCTAACAAAATAAAATCGACACAAATGAAGTACTTCTTCGTTTCTGCCGGAAACATAGACTTCCGAAGAGAGTGATTCGATATGCTGGAGGCGCAGAGTAAGGAGCGACGAAGACGCCGCCGACGATGATGAAGAGGAGGACGAAAAAACTTTATGACTTCGGGTGTAAAGAAACTCGACGACGAGTCCAGCGGTGTCGTTCGGAGATTTACAGTCGACGACCCGTACGATCGGCGCGCCCGATTTGATTCCGATGCTCCGGGGAACAGTACGGGAATCTCTGGAGCTCTGCAGCAATGACACCCGGATCATACACGCACACAGTTACACCGATTCACACGCAAACACACACACACACACACATACACACAGAACCATAGAGACGAGCCACGATCGGTTCGATTCTCTCTGTCGGTGGGTGACGCATGCAATCATACTCGAAACAACATTCGCCCCTAAGAATATTTTAGCTTTATTTTTCCGTTTCGCATATTTTTTCAGCATTGATTCGCTTAAAGATTGTTTTGTGTGTTTTTACAAATGAAACATATATTTATTGTATTTTCAGCGTTGATTTATTATAGTACAGGGTTTTTATTCAGGACCATTTATTGATACTAACTGTACTCGTTACCTTCTATAATACACAGATACATTCATTCATTCATATACATATATATATATATATATATATATATACATAATTCACGTGAAACGAAATGCACTATCAATTTATTTTAATAAAATTGAATCAACTTCAACAATAATAAAAAAAAACTAACAAGAAGTCCTGCTAGTGGTACAAAAAGATCGTGTTCTATTTTAATAAGAAATATGAATTTCTAAAAGTACAACAAATCTTGAATAATTAATTGTTATTAAATTTTTTATACATATTGATAGAAAGAATCAAGAAAATAAGAATCATCATCTAAATTCAAATAAGCAAAAATATTTAGGTTAATAATTGTAAACGTCAATACAAATCGTATAAGGATAGATTCATTTATGGAAAATGTATCAACTACATTAATTATATTTAAAAAATGCATATGAGCAAATGAGATATCATAAAAAAATCAATCTTTTTTTGTTACGTATAAAATAATGAGATAAAGTTTTATAAATATCTAAAAAAGATTTTAATAACAAATTAAATATTATCAAAAACGATATATATATATATATATTCGTACAGTAACAATCAACTTAACAACACACATAGCACACAGCAACAATAATATTTTGTAGTTGACATCGGCGTCCCTGGTTCGTTGTCATTGTTTCAGTTTTACATAGTTTCCATGCGTGTCAAAATACAAAAAAAAACGAACTATACACAAGAGTATTGGTCATGAGGTACCCGCTTGCTGATCTACATTGTCACTCATCGTTTTCAGTATCGACTTTCAATATAATATCATGTTTTTCGTACACAAGAACGTACAGTTATTGTTATAGCTTTGAGCGTATGAAGAAAGTACGAGTTTTTTTTCTTTACTCAATCTATACACGTGTATATATATATATATATATATATATATATTCACACATATACTACACATACAAATATATATATTATATATATATATATATATATATATATATATATATCAAAAAATGTCTAAAATATAAATTTCGATGAGATTTAAAACGACACAAACACAATATTGTAAAAATTTCAACACTTTCATTCGATTAAAAAAATTTAAGCTTTCTTTGGACAGAAAGATACTCAGATTTGAGAGCATTTGTAATGTAGTTTAATTTGTGTTAAATATTATACTTTAGTTATCGACAATCTTATTTTATGTACATTCTAAAATTTATTTTTAACTAATTTATTTTAATTAATTAAAATAATTCTCGGTATAAATAATATACAGTAATTCGAAAATAGTATACAAACTCCCTTATTCTGTTTATCAGAGTTCATTTCATGGTTAGAATTTTACACGTGTTCGAAATATCAGTCGACGAAAACTCTAATGAGTCGAAATTTGAAACTTTTATAAATATTCTACTTCTCTTTGTATATATATATATATATATATATATATATATATATATATATATATATATATATATATATATATGTATGTATATACAACTCATTATCATCATCATTAAAGCTTATATAAATCCAATGATAGGCAAACATTTTATTGAATACTACTGGCTCATTTTCAGTATTTTTCCAAGGCATTTCCACCTTATATACATATATATATATATATATATATATATATATATATATATGTTTCAAAAATGTATACATACATGTTTTTCTCATAAATCAAAATGTGTATACATTTTTAGGTACACACACACACACACACACATATATATATATATATATATATATATATATATATATGTACAACTCATTATCATCATCATAAAAGCTTATATAAATCCAATGATAGACGAAAATTTTATTGAATATTAATGGCTCATCTTCAGAATTTTTTCAAAGAATTTCCACCTTTTATATATATATATATATATATATATACTAATATGGTGTTTTCTGAAGTTAATTTCTAAACAGAATCATAGATGTAAAATTAAGATTACTATTTTTGCTTTTTAAAGAACTAATTTTATTAAATAATCATAGAATATTTTATTTTATTCTAATAATATGATTTTAATTAATTTTAATTAAAAAGACTTTGATAAAATACTTATAACTTTAGTTAAAAGACATAAAATATTAAATAATTAACAAATAAAGTTTGCATATTTTTTTCAAATCTAAAATACAAATTTGAATTAAAAATTACAGAAATTGGGAAATATTTATATGTATTGTTTCATATCAAGTTATTCAGAAGTTTTGAAAAAGTTTTCTGAATCAATAGAAAAATAAGACATACAATAAAAAACAAACAGAATCCAACATAGTTCATATGTTGGTAAAAAGAAATTTTTCAAGGAAAACAAACAATATAAGAAGCCAAATTAATCTTTAAAAATATGAATATATATATTCATATATCAATTTTCATTCATAAATCATAACTATGTTAAATCAGCATAAGAAAGCTTGTGTACAATTTTAGAATTACTGTATATTATTTATAATAAGAATTATTTAAGTTAATCAAAATAATTTAAAAGAAAATAATGTTTAAGAATTAACTTAACAAAACACACTCATATATGTATATAAATTGAAAATGTAGGGCGAATAAAATGCATCACAGATTTGTCTCTTTCAATAAGAATAATATTACTGATTCTTCGAAAATATTCGAATCAAAACGTTAATATCCTTTAAAGGGAAAATATTGTCGAAAGCTGTTCGTCGCCGTACACTGATATGTGGAACTCGACGTTGTAAACAACCGCGCTCGTCGTCGATCCTAAATTGAAAACGTACCATTTCCATAATCCACGTATACCAATATCGTCGGCCAACGGACCACACATACTTCAGACACCTCCGTCGGAGTCAGCTCGTATTTTCACCGATATCATCTCTTGCGATAAAATAAACACTGATATTTTCAACTCGGAATAGCGGACGACAGACTGACTGCACTAGTCCGTACATACGAGGAAACTCGTTTACGAGCTTAGAAATATATTCTTTTTCGACAACACTGTCGCAACTTTATTCCGTTACGATTGTGTATGTCTCTCTAACAGTTTATTTACTGAATTAATGAAAATACGAGGCAGAAATCAAATCTCTTTCTCAGACGAGAATAATCATTGAAAGTTCGATCAAATATAAACATTATCAATTTATTTAATCAAAAATTGATCAGAATCAGTTTCAATCGATTATTTGGATTTATTTAAAACGTATCATCCCAACTAGAAAAAATCGAACATTTTGAAATTCATTCAATTCTATGAATTGTAATTGTGATATTTATAAACGATTATAAAATTATGCAAATTGTTAATATTCAAATGATGAGTACTATTCGCTTAAAATGTTTACGATCTTAATTATAACCATGTACTATTACAAGCATATTAATAGATTTTATTCATTTAAACAAAGATATTTAATTTTCAACTAGTGGCAATATTATTTTGTCAGAAAGTTTGTATCAATATTTTATCTGTACATAAACAGTTACACACCTACATACATACATGCATTTGTGCAAATTTATATAAATATATATATATATATATATATATATATATATATATATGTATATGTATATGTATGTACATACTCTAAAAATATAGTGAAAAATGTTGACAAACCAATCTATTTAATTTATGTTATCAAACAGTTTTCAACACAATTGTCATATAAATCTGAACGGATTTTCAACAAGCGGTTAAAACGGGATTACGAATTCTGTCGGGAATTAAGTGTATATTTATGTTCACGTATTTGCATGAGCAGTATGAAAAATATGCGTTCGAAATGTACAGCACGCTTATGCATCCTCAAAACGTTCATGTGGCTGTTGTATGTATTTCGTTGTCGTTTTGTGTTTGTGTAATTGTGAAAAGAGACGACGACGTCGACGTTCGAATGAAAAAGATGTTCGACAACGCGAATCTACACTAACGGATTCAATTTTTTGTAAAGATATTTTTTTAGATTTTTTTTATACGTCGATCGATTCATGTTTTATTTACAAGTTATCCAAGTTGATTTTCTCTATTCATTGTTCTCGATTTTGAAAATTGTCGTCGTTATTTACAACTATTCTCAAATACTGATACCAATCTCTTAACATACTGTATGAACAACCTAATCGTATCAAAATACACAAATATATAAATCAATTCGAATCAATTCTTTTAAACTACTATCCGAACACGCGAATAACCACATGTTCGAATGCACGCCGTTTAACATACATGTATTTAACGAAACGATTACACCGCATCCATTTACATATGAAATATTTTATTTATTGAGTGTGGACATTAAATTAAAATTTCACATAACGCTTGTCAATAAAAATATCAGTCGGATTTGAACATTTTGTCACTAATTGATGCCAGTTTAACACATTAGGGCTTTGGGTAATTTGAGTTAATGATGATTTCGTGATATATGCGCATTATATTTATACAAATATGGGATACGATGCGTACGGTTCCGTAGCGGCTCTATTTCTAATGATGATGATTGTTTGTGTTTCGTTTTAGTTTTTTTAAATAAATGATTTTATATCATTGCAATGGTAGCGTTTTAAAAAACTAAAAAATATTTATTTGGATGGAAAAATGATACAGACTAAAGTAAACAGAAAATAAAGAAAATATTTAATTTACCACATCAATATATCAGCAATACTTTTTCTTTTTCTAGCCACTGTTTGATATAGGTCTCTCCCAAAACCGTTACTTTCAAATACTTTTTCTAATTTCTCTTTCTCTCTTTATATATATATATATAATTAAATAATTAACATAAATTTTGAATAAAAAATTATTACTATTTCTAATTCACTTCATTTCTACGAAATTTAAAATAAGAATTATTTTTCCCCAAAGGAATCGTTGCATTTATTCCTGTGGAAAAAAACGCATAACTTGTCTACAATCACTAATTGTTTTAATATGATGACAAATTAATTCTTATATAAATTAACCATTCAAGATTGTATCAAAGTGCTTAATAAATAATCAGTTATAAATTATTTTGTTCCTGGTTTAGTTGATAATGTGAAGCACAAGTGTTATTATATTATCCTTGAAAGAAGATTATAATATCCTGAGAAAAAAGTCACATCTTTCTAAAATAAATATATTTAAGATAAGACTAACAGAATATAAACCAACTGACTCTATGTGACAGTTCAGAGACTCTATGTGTGTGGCATGATTTAATACAATTCGAAAATTCTCATAGTTAATAAACCATACATTATTGCAATAAGAATAATTATAATATTATGAATATCAAGCAATGAAAAATTAGTATAATCAGGAATAACAAAAAAAATATTGTGAATTAAGAAAATAATAAATTAATTTACTTTTAATCATTTTTCGGGAAGCATTTTTTTAAGAAAAAATAACAATCTAAAATTTAAACAGAAAATAAATCTTTTTTTTAATACATTTACAAACTATTTTAGGCTAAGCTAATTCAAATTTTCTATACAATAGTATAAAATTGAAATAGATTTTTCTATAAATACATTTAATCATAATTCTAATCTTTTACGTACTGAAGAATTACTATGTTCAAGAATAAGAATGAATAATATTTAATATTAATAGCGTTCTTTTATGTTAAAGTAATAATTCCTCTGTGGAAAGTTATTTGACTATTATATTAAATTAAACTGTACAATTTAAATTATCAAATGTAAATAACAATATAATTTTACTGTTAACGTCTCTACAGTTTTTTTAAGTCTATATCAACGATTTATAGTAAAATGATTATTAATAACTAAATTATGTTTGAAAGATACTGTATAAATGTAAAAAAAGTCAGTCATGTTAATAAATGTTGTACTGGTAGAAGAGATATTAAAAACTGAAAATGTATGATCGTTCATGGATGAATAGATTGTTGAAAATGCACAGATATAAGTACATACATATATACATAAGACTGAATGTGTTTGTTGTTCTAGTCATGAATTTGAGGTTCGTTCTTTCGTTCGTTACACTTGCAATCGTTTGATCGGTCGCAGAGTAGCTGTATAGTTGTTAGCTCGAGTGAATTTAATAACGAACCCGCGTATCTGATCCCGCTATCGTGATTTGTATGACGAATTTCTGTTGATTTATGTCGAGCGCAACACCCCTTTTGCACAATTTCGCACGAACGTCGATCGAATAGATCCGTCGATAACATTCTTACGTGCAGACTGCACACACAGCCACACACACACACACACACAGATGTGTGAGAGAATTTTGGCATCGTGGAGAGTAAGGGCGGTTGTTACGTTTTGTGCGCGCTCGCCGTTACTCTGGCGTGATTACCTCGTTTCGTCGAAACAATGAAATGTGACAATTAGTCGGCTTGTTTACGAATTAATTCAACCAATTAGGCCGCATGTACATGCGTGCGCCCGACTGTGTATGTGTGGCTCTGTGTGCTGCAAATAAATCTGCTGGTTTGTTCACCGCTATTGATTACCAATAGCCAAACCAGCAATTCTTCTTTCCCCTCTGCCATCGGCGCGTCTCTATGTACTCATACTTCAACCGGTGGAATATATACGCGCGTGTACGTTGTATCTATGTGTGTGTGTGTGTGCATTTGTATACGTGTATGTACAAAACGATACGTGTGTATTCGCAATCGTGTGGATGCTGGGAATGCAGTCATCAAGAGCATGGCAGGGGGCAGTAGCTCGACGGGCAACCCATGAAATTAGTGCAAATTTAATTGTAACAACCGCCGCTCATACACTCACACATACACGCATGTACATGCCGGCTTATATAGACACAAACACGTGTGTTCGCCACCCTGGGTTGCCCATCGAGGCCGCTCTCCTGCAGAGGTCATGCATCAATGTGTAAATAGCCCGTTATAAAATTGACCGAATTTGTGGTTGCTATCGGGTTTTAGTGATATGACGTTAGTGCGGAGATCAAATTTGACTCGGGACTCTATTACATACGAAACAAAAACAGACACATGTCCATACATATACATACATTCGAAATATGCGTTCGGATATTACTAGAACATTGATTTTTTTGCTGGACAGAAATTGTAATTTTTTATAAATATCACGGTTGAAAACAATACAATGTGTGTTCTTTTTTAAAAAAAATCTCCGATGTAATCACATCGATATTAACAATAAAGATGTGTGTTTCTATTAAAAATAAATAATCATTAACTACACTAAAATTCATATTGTTCTTTATATACAACTAGAATATTTAATAGAATATTTTTTTCGAGAATAGAACTAGTTTTAATTGCATATTCGAATATGAGAAAAAAATAACATGGTAATTAGTATTCGGTAATCGATGTTTTATAAACAATTATTCTGTCGAAATAAAAATTATTATAAACTATACATTCAGTTGACATTCAACTCAGAATTTTAATTTTGCTTGCTAATAACATTTTCATTATAAGTGAAAAAATGATAATTAAATATTGAAAAATATGGTCACCTACAAAATATATTTATTTTGTTGCTTGTAAATAGAACCATCGAAAATAAATTAAATTGCATAAAACATTAATTTTTTAAACAATATATGTATATTTAACACATACGATTCTTCGATAATTTTAACCTATTTATTCATTTTACAACAGTAAAATAATTGAAATTCCAAACGACATTATATATTTGTAAAAATAAAGTAATTCACTGATATTAAATCGTATATTAAAAAAATGTATATAAATATTTTATGAATTCGATATCAAACAATTAGAATAATAATTGCAGTTAGATGTTCTATTAAAACGAAAAGAAAACAGAGATACTGTATCATGGCTAGTTGTAACGTACATCTACGAAATTTTGATACATACTACATTTAAGGCTTTATGCGACTCTTCCCTAGGGCGCGCCGTGCCACACGAGTACAAACATGAACGCGGTGGACACAAGGTGTTGAAATTGTGTAGTGATTGACAGATTAATTGATAATGAAAATCAATATTGTTCTGCATAACTTGATACTAATTATAAAAATAAATATGTTAATATGTTCTAAAACAGTACGTACTCGTACACGCACACACATAAATACATAAACATATTAATATAAATCTATAAAGATATATATACATATATGTATAAATATTTGTTGCCTTCTAGGGCTTTTATACATGTATAAATATGTACACACATCCGTGTCAAATAATGGATAATTGCTGCCGAAAAAGAATTAAATTATTGATCAACGTTTTAACACACCTGTAATATGGTAGTCATTTTAAATCTCGTTTTTCAACGCACTTGTGAAATTCTTGTGTCGTTTTGTATACTCACACATACTTACAAACACACACACACACGAGTCATATTTTATTACTAACTGTCGATATTTTATTATTTAAAATATTTACTGAATTCAATTCTGAAAAGATTATTTTTTGCTTCTAAAAAATAACAAAAATATTTCACATATTTGACGAGAATTAATCGACTCTCGTAAATGTTAACATATATTTAAATCATTATATGTATGTATATATAGAAAAAAATTACAAAGTGTGATTACAAATTCGCATAAGTTTTTTTTAAAAAAAAAATCTAACATATTTTCAATTTACAATTATATTATTAATGTAAAACATTAAGTACCTTCCTTTTTTTGATTCAAGAATTAATCTCTATAATTTTGAGGAATATTTGAACATTGAAGAATTACTACTACATCTATGGCAAATAAAATTTGACTAGTATTTAATAATTAATTACAAGATATTTTATTTTTATGAAAATGTTTTACTCGCAATGCTTAACATTATTATTCAAACACATTTTTTATTTAATCATATTTTTAAAAAAGTATTAATTTTCTACAAGAGCAATATCTCGATTAATTAAATGTATATTAAATAGAAATAAAGAAACCATTATGATTGAAAATTCTTAATAAAATATAAACTTGCGCATTTTTCATTTTTATAGTGATCCTATTATTTTTCGCCTTATTTACAGTTACAAATTTTCAATTTTTAAAATCGATTTGTATACTTATATATATATATATATATATATATATATATATATATATATATATATATATGTGTGTGTGTGTGTGTGTGTGTGTAATATTTGTCCAAACAAAGCACATTGTGTGCACGCGATCACAAGAAAAACAATACAAATGTATAAAGAAGAGTGGTCGTGATATTCTCATATAGGAGTAAGGAAAACTTTGTACGTAGCGTAGCAGGAAAACCCGTGACGTAATGGCGGGCCCAGCTGTGGAACGCGCGGGACAACCGTGACAAATGTAACGCCATCAGCCGGAATCACGATGTATTTGACAGACCAGGGTCTTCGCCGAGTATTCTCTCGAGTTGTCACAACGACGTCGCCAGCCATTACGCGGGAGCAGACCGAGACACCGGCTCGTTGAATATTAAAAACGCTGACAATGAAAACGAAACATTGCCTTTTTTATTGTCACGAAAAATCTAATTTGAGCGACGCAAATTAAGTATTGTTTGAAAGGAGACGAGAGCGTAATTGAAGTAATGTAGCATTTAATATAAATTACTTTTGAGTGAATTGAGATTTATTTTTTTTTCATATTTTCTCAGAAAATATATACACATCTCTCTGTGCATACATACGTATACACATTATAAATGAAAATAGAAAACCGAGTTGAATTTATAAGAAAACATTGTTGTTTGTATTCAAATATCACATTATATTGTACATAAGTACGATTACTTTACATTTGTTGGTTTGAAAAATTACTCGTGTAATTATGATAGAATTTCATCTTAACATTTAATTTGAATTTTTTTATCTGAATGAAATTTTCCATATGAAAAGATATATTATAAAAATACAAAACATTTTTGTCATAATGTCACGAAATCAAAAATTGAAAGCTGTATAAATCGAATTAAATATTAATAAAATAAAAAGTTACAGCGCACAATGTTCCAACAAATATAAACATACTCGCAAATGTTAAAATATAAATCAGCATATTTATAATAAAATGTTTTTAAATAAGACGATTACTTTCAATATTATACGACGAACGAAAAAAAAACCGTGCACATAAAACGAAAAATACTAAACCGTTTGCGTTATTGAAACCATCAGACGTATAGCGGAGATGCATCGACGACGAAAAAATATACACAGATAAATAAATAGCACAAAAAGCGTTTAGCTCGTTTTGACCACTCTTCTGACCTCGTGAATCGATTTGCATTACCGTTTGAATGGAGAAGAAAAGCAGTGACGAGCGGTAAACTACTACTCCTGCTTCTGTTGATGGCACAGACCCTCTCGTCCATACTCACTGAGATCTCTGTCAATATTATCCTTCAATCTTGAGACACAACGCTTTCGAGATCCTGGTTCATACTCGCCGACGGCGTACGTATATACAAGGGATGATTTCACTATCTATTTAAGAAATAGTGGCGCTGACGTACTCGTTTTGTAAACATGACATTCGTAAATAAGTAATTCGTGTGTGCTGTTTTTAATTTGCAATTTAATTATTTTTACAAATGAAAACAGCATCAATTTTAAATAAATAAAATTAATATTTAAAAATAGTCGTTAATAAACTTAAAAACGTATCTAAAAAAATAGAGATTTTTATTCAATATAAGAAAAATTAAAAATTGTAACTACTTGTTACTGACAATACAAAAATATTTTATAGACTTATTTAAACAAATTATGGCAAATTCACTCTAACACAAATAATTTATTGCCCTAATATCACATGATTACATAACAATATTCAATAATTACTCACTGTTCACTCTATTTATAAACTAAAACACAATTAAATTGCTATACAATTATCCTCAAAACGCTCTAACATAAAATCTAAACTGGTTTTTCGTTAAAATTTACTTGCAAATATTCTTATCCTTATCCAAAGCATGTCCATTATTGAACATTCTAATTATTACGCAAATTTAGAATATCTTGTAGCATTGAGGTGAAAATTCATTTATATAAACATGTATTACATTTTGAATAAATAATAAATATCTTTCATATCAGTTTTTTTAGATTTTAATCGCAGTTAATTAAAAATACTGCAATCGTTGCTATATCCATCAACTGAATAATTTTAATAAGTAATTAAATTTACCAGACAATTTATATGCAATCAAGAATCAATTATCTTTTTAATAAATTATATGTATATTATTAATTAAATGATTTATTATTCTAAATAAAAACTAAAAAAATACTTAGTTAAAAATAATATCTGGTTTATATTTTCTGTGGTTGTTAGTTATTTAAAAATTTACATATTTAATTAGAAATAGGATTAATGTTAAAAAATCATTTTCAAATCGCCTGTATGTGTTTACGGTATATACATTAGTTTACACACATACGAGTTTACTCCTACGTACATAAATACATATAGTTAAACGGGTACTCGAGAACATACATACATATATTCATACATGCACACATAAATGTCTCTCTTTCTATCTCTCTCTTTACATATATATATATATATATATATATATATATATATATATATATATATATATATAAAGTACTAACGTCGATTTTTATACATCAATAGCTAAGACAACAATGTTATATGGAAATACATAAGTTGGTTATATTTATAAGATATTTTAGAAATCAAATAATTAAAATAATTTTAAATTATCTATGTTTACGATACAATTAATATAGCATTAGAAAAGTATTTTAAAAATAAAAAAATAATTAATTCCACACCATTTTTTTCTGAATCAATAAAAATATTACAGAAAAAAATTCTGATTTCCATAGAAGTTATCATAAAATTAAATATCGCCAACACTGAAATATACGACATAAAATGCATAAAAATGAGTTATCCCCTTCGGATGCATAAAATTAAAATAATATAGGGGAAGTCTTGATAGATACGAGAAAAATGTTTAATCAATGAACAGTCGGATTCGAAAGAAAACAGTAGATCGAGTCAAATACGGTTTGTATTTATTTCAACATAATCCGAGTTTGTTTAATCGTTAGTTCGTCTTGTTTATATTTGATTTAGGGATGATAAATCTACAAGTTGATTTTTTATGAATATTTGTACGAAGGGGAAATTTCAACTGTAATCAATATCCGATTTAAATATTAAATATTTTCTAATTAAATAGAAAGTTGCATATTTATCGTGTTATGAGATTGTATAAGAAATCAATTTTTGAAGTATATTGTTATTCTCTTTAGATATCTGTATTCAATCAACATCATTTATGTTTTCAAATATAAGAAATGTTTTCGACGATGAATAAAAACGATCATTTATCAGACAAACTGTATACAACCTTATCGAGATGTAAATTTTTGTTCAAACTCGTCGATCGAACGATTCGAATTTGAAGAAAATTCATCACCGCAAAAGGAATATTTACGGTTCGATCGTGAACATCTCGACGGTAATTAGTGACGGTCCATCGACGTCTTCATCTCCGATACGCGCTACACACACACGTACATGTCATTCTGTACGTTCTCCTTGTCACCTGTTATGAATTTGTCACACAATAATATTTGTTAAAAGTGTTTCCATAAACATCAAAAATTCATTCGGCGAACAAACGACATCTATATTCAGATGAGGTGGCCTGTCATCTCTTATTTATATTTTCCAAGAAATATTTCAGAGATCTTCCAAATGTTTTGCATCTTTTATCAAATCATAAAGATCACAGAACGAGATGTTTTCCTAGCATGGCACAAACGCAATTTCGTTTTCTTTTGAATTATATATATATATATATATATATATATATATATATATATATATATATCAAACATGTGCCTACTTTTTTTCAAAAAGAACATACGCCTTTACTTGATTACATTTCATCAACGAACGTACACTAACACACACACAAATATGCAAATAATACATAAATACATACAGACAAATATATATATATATATATATATATATATATATATATATATATATATATATATATATATATATAGGCTTGGAATTCATTGTTAAAAATATAATATTACAAAATTCTTGCTTTAAATAAAAGAAAAAATAAAATTACATATAAAAGTAAGAATCTAAAAAATATTTTTCTTTGCATAGCTGCAAATTAAATCTATATCAAAAATCATTGCCAACAATTTACATAAATACTTATCTACTTTTAAAATAAAATTTATAAGTTTATAAAATAAAAAAGTTTTCTTTTAAAATTTTATAAGCTACTTATTAATTTTGTTATTATATAAAGTTCTTAGTAGTGAAATGAAATGTGATTTTGGTTTATTTAATACCAGGTAAAACAATATAAAAATAATTATTGAAGTGAATCGTTGAAAAATTTAAGTATTATTTTTTTAAAAAAAGCCATATGTTTTTAATTTAATATTTAGTACCATTTTCAATGAACCACAAGCTAAAATTAATTATTTTTCATCTTCTTGTACTTTGAGATAAATGATAATTTTATCAAATCGAATGGTATGTAATTATTAGATAATTTGTGATATTTAGATAGTGGTATATTTATAAAAAAATATTCGATTAATATTTAAATCGATTATTGTTTGAAAATATTTGGAGACAATGTAAATCTAGCTATTTGACATGTTTTCAAAACAAACATCATATCTTAAAAGTTAATTCTCTCGTGAAGAAAAACACATCGCCGTCGTCTTCCGAACGTGAAAAAGAAGAAAAAATATTGCGAATTATTCAAACAGAAGAATTTTAATACAACAAAACGAATTATAAAACAACTTTAATCAATATGACATTTTCGATTACGAGAACGACGACAAACGATAAGAGATCTTTTAACAATGAAATACAAAGTACCAAATAAATGAAGTTATTTGTAAAAGGATCTGTAATGTGCGTATCAGTTGAAAAAGAAAGAAATCAAAGAGAAACAATTTACGCTGACAAAGACCCACACGGCGCGGCGTTGGTATTTTGTACGCTAGTCGAACTGTGTTTTGAATTCATTTTAAAGATCTCATTATATCATTGAAACGACGTTCAGCCGGCGAATTGCTTGTGTTTCGAATCTCGACAGAAAAAAGGAGAGACCGAACTCGGGCTCTTAAACGAGTGGTTCATTTTTACGACTATTTTTATGTATTGTTACGGGGGAGACATTTCACTGACACGTCGTAAAGTTTCTAATTTAATTATTTGAATATTAACTTCGAAACAGTCCGAACGGACGATCGACCTTTTGGATGGATTCTTTTACGTCGACTCGTGTTTTATTTCATATTTCTTTACGTTTACGGACCCATCATCGCATTATCTCATCGATAAAATATTTTTTTTTTATTTCAACGAAACACGAATGTTTCAAAACAAAGCTTTCATCAACAAACACCCTTTCATTCCAAACAAATATTTTCTTTATTACACTTTAAATTTATTCAAGATTATTTATTACTACTTATCAAATAGTTATCAATTTTAAAGGGTTTTTTTTAAAAAAAATAAACAATAAATAGATAAGTCATAAACATCAAATTCAGGCCTTTTATTTTCATCGGTTCAACTTAATCTCAAATCGCATAAATTTTCACTATTAATAAATTCCGGCTAGATAAGATAGTTAAACACACACGTGTTCAAGTTCGATAAATTTTCGCCCACCGTTCGAAACTTTCAATCAGTTACGGCGATTAAAATTCGTCATTCGTCAAATTATTTAATTACGGTTATGATAATTGAGTTTCGAGTATTTGTTAACTCCGTCCGTCTCTTCAATGTATTATTCATTAATTTAATATGTCAGTTTTAATAGCATTAACAGTTTATATGACAGTTGTACTATGTTTAAGCACTGAATCCACATATGCGAGTTGATTTTGTGGAACAATGAACACGTGTATTTCTATCATCGAAAATACATTTACTCGACGTTTAATTCGAACGGACGTTATTGAATGTTTCGAACTTTTCGAATAACTATATTTTTAATACATATTTTTATCTCGCAATAAAAGTTTCTACTATGTACAAATATTTAATATATATATATATTAAATAAAACATCATTACAATTGAGAAACTTAAAGAGAACCAACTAGACGTGTCGAAATGTACTGCTGAGTTATATTTACTCGCTAAATATTATATTTAGAAACCATTTCATACCGGAGCACTTATGAGATACTAAAAATAAAATGTCTAATACGTTAAAAGCACTGCCAGTGTTAATACCATGCTGTAGATTTTCTACTCAATGAATTCAATTTCGTGTTTCAGAATTTAAGGCAAAAATAGTGTTTCAAAATACACATCGTTTAACGGCCGTTTCGTTTTATTTCAACTTATCGTCTTTTTCGTATTTAATTTATTTCAAAACTGTTTCTATCGTTAAGTTTTCTCAAACTGTTTTTTTTCTTTCATCGAAAAGATTAAAATCGTTTAGTAAAATAGGTAGATTGCATTCTTAGTACGAATTGAAAAATTGATATTATAATCGTTGTATTTGAAAATTATTTCAGATTTTTTTTAACTGAATTAAAAATACTGAATGATGAACCTGTATTTTAATATTATTTTTTTTAATTCAAATGTATTAAATATATCTATCACCAGTGCTCTTAAAAGAATCTAAATCATGCTTCGCGGAGATATGAGAAATAGTTATACATTCTTTTTTATAAAATCAAAACGTACACAGTTAGGTGCTGTACTTTAATGACCATCTTAAGTATATATGTATTAAGAGTTGATGTTCGAATATTAAAAGTTTCAAAATGAAAATAAAATTATTGATAAACATAAATTTGGATATAGATTTCAGACAGATTTTATTATAGATTAAATTTATTTAATTAAGAAGAATGATAAAATGAAACTTTTCGACAAGTGTATCGTTTATTATCATTCGAATGATTAAAAAATAACAAGTATCAATAAAACCCAATAATTTTAAAATAAAACGGTTTCGAAAGCATTTAACAAGAAGTGTATATATATATTTAACAATTAAATAAACGACTGTATGAAAAACAATGTGCGTCAATAAAGAAAAACTCATTGTGAATCCGGTTAACTCGAATTATACGTTTTATTATTTTCTTTTTATATTATTAATATGTACTAACCAACTGCGCCCGTTTCCAATCCTTTCAATTTTATAGGCAATCTGCGTTTAGGACATACACCAACTGTGCCTGATGGCAATTTAATAAACCCTTTAGTGTAACATCAGTGTAACAGTATTTTAGGTGTTCGGTAATGTTTGCCAGTAAGAACATTTTACAATCAGTTTTATTGAAAGCGCACCTTCGTGAATGTTTTAAGAGATTCATTGTACGCGACTGTGCGGAAGCTTGTAGCGATTTTATGCAAAACTCGGAATAGAGAAAATCGTCTTAATTGATTCAAAATCATTTGATGGATTCGATTTTAAGTGAATCGTATGTCATGCAAGAAATTCTACTTAAGCTGGTTTATAATCAATATTTTTATTGTGTATTAATTGTGGAAACGTTTTTGAACAACGGTGAATTTTATTAAACTAATTAAAAATATTTATGAATAATTGTACAATATCACAAAATCATTTTACTGATATCAAATATAAAGAATATTTTTTCAAATCTAATTTATTAATTTGTATATAAGAACATAGTTTTAATAAAAGGTTTTTATTTTTTTATAAAAATCTATTAATAGAATTTAAGAATAAATTATTGTTTTTAAATAATTGAGAATTTTAAATACATGAAATATATAGATAAAAAAATAATTTTAGATTATATTTTTCATATAAGTCAGAATTAAAAAAATTATAAGATTTTTATAATGTCTACAATTTGATATATTCAGAATAAACAGAACATTTTTTAGTTGAAAATGAAGAAACCCATTCAGTCATTCAATAAAAATGAATAGCAGTAATTGAAAAAGCTCAAAATGAAATTTCGTTACAGACTGATGAAATTTCCAAAAACTCTCGTCTAGCTACACGACATCACGCGCTGCTACCACGCGCTGTTCGTCGAATTTCGACCGGAATAAGAATACTTTGATGCCAATAGTTCTCGACAATTAAAAACTACGTATATAAAAATTTTCCATGTACAAATTACGTTCGCACCCATTTTAAACTAAACATTATTGTAACAACAATTGTAGGCAATAACTATTTTGCTCACATTGACATACAATTTCCGCAGTAATTCCGGGTCTTATTCCGGGTTGTCTTGTCCCGGAAACACCGGTTGAGGTTTGTGTTTCGTGCGACCAGAAAGCATAGAGTAGTAGTTACGAACAGCAGAAAGCGAGTTCCCATTTTAATAGCCACTTTAATTTTATGTGCTTTAGCCAAATCAAATGGGGTTTGGAGATAACAAGATGTTGCCAAAGTATACAATAGGACACTGTTTAGTCTCGAAACAGACAGTGCGACAGAGAGAGAGAGAAAGAGAACGGGCGAGCGGTATAATAGATATTTCGGATGTTACGACGAGTTATATATATATATATATATATATATATATATATATATATATATAAATATATATATTCGTCGGCTTAATGAAAGCACTGCTTGAAAAGCTTATAATAATCTTTGTGTATAATATAACCCTTTCTGCGACGGAATCTTTTGTAAAAAGAACAAAAACTCTTCAAATTCAGTAGAGTACACAATGACGATCGTATGTAATTATAATTATCAATCGTAGATGATTTAAATGAAGAAACAACATTATATATATAATATAAAACATACATACATACATTGTTAATCTTTTAATTGTTCACGAATATCTAATTGAATTTTGTCAGAAAATATTACTATGAATGTTAAGAGTCGAGAAATAGTCAATTATATTTATAAAGATTGTATGTAAATCAGAAAATTCTCAACATGGAACGTATTGAATTTTTGAAATTTCAAGAATTGTAGACTGAACAAAACGAAAGAGAATGTAAAAAAGGAAAATATAGAGGAACAGTCGAGACTTTATACAACGACTTTAAACAGATTCTATTAAGACATGTGTGAGGAATTGATGCCAAAAGATCGAGACGTATAAAACCGTTCGGTTAGAAGTCTTTGACTCGACTAGAATTGTAATTTCACTTTTGATTGATTTAATACATACACACATGTACGTATGTGTTTGAAACATATATTTTTTACAGTCGCTTAGCAATTTTTCAATTTGACATATGTAAATAGATTATTTTGTTTCTGAATTTTCGTATCAGTTATGATAAATTGTCAAAATTTTGCGTGGTTCTTTTTACTTTCAAAACTGGATCAAATACGAAATTTAATCTGTAATGTCTATAATACAACTACCATGTAGGATATTTTATAGTGTCCGTTCAGCGTCTTACATTAACAAAAAAAACATACAAATATTGATAAACAATATTAGGAAAGTTCAAAAATGTGACGGAGGTAATATTTAAATCTTGATTTTATTAGTAACTATTACGTTAAATTATCAATAAATTATTACAAAAAGATATAAAATATTTACACGTTCAGTAAATTTTATATACATATCACAAAGATATTTTAATTTTTTTAAATTAATTTAGTAATTGATAATTATTGAAATTTCTGATAAAATTAATTAGTGGCGAAATAAAGTTGCATTTAAGAAATATTCTCGTTTTATAATTAATATATTATATTTTAATTGTTATAGGTTGCAAACCATGTCCTCCAAAAAAGCCTATAAAATGTCCATGCGAAAAACCACCTTCATGTCCAGATCCTTGTAAACCCAAATGTCCTCCACTACCAATTAAATGTCAACCGTGTAAACCACCCGAGGTAAGTACTACAAAATGTAATTCTTATATAAATCACTTTCAGAAAACTAACATTCGTATATTATTTAAAAATATAAAATAGTACAAAACAAATATATTTCTATTATTTAAAACATGATTTATAGAAAATTAAATTTTATAATAAAATTCAATTAATAAATCAAATAAGAGATTGAATTTATTTTCTAAAATAAATTGTTTTAATAATTAAATATATTTTTTATCGAAAGTTTCAACTAAAATACAAAATAAACGAAAAATTTATATTCAATATTAATGAAATTACATGTATTTCTCTAAATCATAATTAATGAATCATCTACGATTTGTGTCATTTTAGCCGAAGGGACCTCAACTGTGTCCACCAGGATGTATACATCCACCTACAGTCGGCACATATCTCCTTCGGCCGGTAATTTCGTTCGGCAAAGGTCTATTATTCTGTGTAATCGCGTACGCTTCTTACCTCGCGGGCTTCTGGAACGACTCGTATCAAACAGGAAACATTTATTCTCAATTACACATATTAATACACGAAAGCTTATGCAAAATAAAATATGGCGAGGAATGTGTAAGTGGTTTTTCCCTTAGACTAAAAGTACAATTTTAGAAATCGTCGCTGTATGACATTCTCAATTCATCTTATTAACTTATTTTATAATCTAGTTTCGATTAAGTGATTTGTTTAAAAATATTCATTTAAATTTATAGAAAGTAAAAGATGATGAGTCTGGTTTGAGTCCAAAGGAACGATGGAACGATGCAGTTAAAAATTTATGTACCTCTCTGAAAGAGAATATTCCCGAAATATTAACTTATATCGAGTGCACTATTTCTGATCTAATTAGTTCAATAATTGATAAAACTAAAGGCGATGAATAAACTCTTTATATTATTTAATAAATTATTAAAAAAAACACACATATATAATATTTTTAAATAATTTTTAAACGAACATTTTTTCTTTTAACAAAACATACATATGTACAATTTGACTGTATAAAGAAATATTTTCAAATAAAAATATACTCTTATTGAATTATTGTTTTTAATTATAATGATTTAAAAATGTGAATATTACCAAGAATCGAAAATATTTTTTTAAAATATAATTATCTTTCTAACCGAACGTTTTTAAATAGTTATAGGTGATTAAATTACAAGAAAGTTGTGAAAAAATGTACTGTTCTTGGAATAAAATCTAAATATCTTATTGTCGATCAATAGTTTAAGAAATGTTTATTTTCAAACCTTCAATTGTGATTTATCTATTCCAACTGTTAGACCATCGAATCTCGTCGTAAAAAAATCAAATTAACTGTCACAACAACAACAACAGACATCCTCCATCGAATGATAATAAAACACTATAAAGTGCTATCGTATGATTTATTATCGAACCACCAGTCGAATGATTTAGAGATTGTATGAACGTACGTGGTCTTAGTGAAAAGTACATTAAAGCGATCTAGCACTGTTGTGAATACCGCTCTATAAATGTTCATACGTACAATAATAACAACAGTAGAAACGGTTTTAGTGAACGTTACTGGACCCAAGAATGATAAGAGATAACTGACTCCGCAATAACACAACTCCGGGGTACGGTCTTTTGAATTACAGCTCTGCATTTCATGACGGGTTTATGAATTAATCTCGTGAACATTACGTGCTATCCTGTAGCTCCACAACTAGCTTCTGCATAAAATATATAAAGTCCATATAAGATTTGTGTACACGCGTTTGAGATACAAGCGTCGAGTAGACTTACAGTTCTATTGTCTCTTCGACGGTCCGGATTTAACATTCGATTCTACGTAAAACTATTCGAACGGTCGGAATGGATTTCTCGATTTCGCTCGTCGAAAATACAATACATTCATCGTGTTTGAAATTTAAATACTATTAATGTGTTTTTTAAAAAATAAATATTTAATACGTAATGAAATGTTTTTCAAAACGTGTTAAATTAGCTATTTTTTTCTTATGTATGTATTGTGTGTGTGTGTGTAAATGGAAACCGCAATGTAAAAATCGTAAACAAATATATGACGATGTGTTTCGACTGTTTGCTCTCATCGTCGTTTGCATAAACTCCATATATTCCAAATTGCCATGAAAATGTTTATCCCATTACAGCGAGATGACACCGAGATCTGAACCGTAAAATCACTCCGCTAAAGATAACGGATGCTAAATCACGTTTAACATTTGATCTCGCATGTTATATAGTCTATGAATGTCTTATACAAGTACAAGACACGCCCCAAATCAACATCCATCAGATCATAAAATGAAGTAACAATAAACATAGTTATGGCATCCCCACGACTGTCATGAAGTTATCAAAACTACGCTCTCAAATTTTTATGTTTGTATGCGTGCGTGTGTGTTTATATTTAACCTCGAGGTTATTCGTCGTAGTCGACCGCCCATCCATCCGCGTCCCGTTCTGCTGCACCTCGTGATCACTCCCCGACCAACCAACCAACCATCCATCCAACCAACCATCTATCCATCCATCGGCCTCCCTATCACGCCCGATCGTAAACTTAACGAACAAAATAAACTGTATGACGCGCGACGGGAAGGAAGCGCCACACGCTCGAGAACAACACAACCGAAATGGAATAGAATGGAAATAAGGTTCTGCAGACGTTCTAAAACTGAAGCTGACGAAAATAATAAAAATTCAGTCGAGAATAAAAATGAACGGAACGTATTGTTATTGACACACCAAAGGAACTAGTACAATATTTATTTTCGATGCACGACATTCACTCGATATCAATATTTAATGATATTCACAAATTGTACGTGCACACATCTACATGTACGTGTGTATGTACAGACATACAATTCCACACATGTGCATAGAGGAATACGTAAATATCACTGTTTGGAAATGAACATGTTCATAATTAATACACTCGACGATTCGTGGTGTTAACAGCGATCGTGGTTTTTTATTACAAAAATAGAAATAACTCAGCTCTTAGAATTCTATAATGAAAAAATATTAATAATTAACATTTGCCAATAAAGATACGATATAAAAATTGAATGAATAAAATAGAATATTTTTTTTAAAAAAATACTTCTTTGTTACTATATAAAAATATAGGAACGTGAAAAGGTGTAAGAATGTTCGTAACAAAAAACATACTTGACTGTACAGTAAAAACACCGTAGTATGAATTTTATTGCAGATGATCTAAGGTGCACCGAAGGGTTTACTCCCGAGGGTAGAATTGAAGTGAATGTCAAAAGACGCACTGGAAACTCTGAGATATTCAATACGCCCCTCGTTTCGAAACAAGAGACGAGATTTAAAGAAAATGTCAAGTTAAAAACAATCCGACGTGTGAAATAATACCACATGTAGCAATGTGACAAAATGTATAATGAAAATAAAGGTTTTAATCCACAATATATAATTTATTAAATAAATATTATTGAAAAAAATATTTCTATGATTATCGAAAAATATTAAAAAAATATATAACAGTTATCAATTTAAAATAAACAGATATTTTCTCGATTATAATTCGAAAAATATTCGAATGTTAAATGAAACATTTCAAAATATCTCCATCGACTATAATTGACTACAAATACAAAAATTCATTCGAAACGTTTCACAAAAAAATGTAAAATCATTCCGATACATTTTAACATAAAAAGTGGTATGTTGCATGTTGCTGTTTGCATGTCGCGCTTTTAAAAAAAATCTTGACATTAATGAAAGCAATTTTTAAATTATTTAAATTAACGGTTCCAATAATGAAACTTAATTAAATATTTCTGTTGTCGTTTTTAAATGAAGCCGTTAGAATTTGACATATTACAAGGATTTCGAACAGAGTTTTTAATTTACATTTTTCAATCCGCGTGCAGAAAAAACAATTTAAAATGTTGTATGCTTTGATACGATTTTAACGTAGTATCAGTTTCAATAGCTCGTTGTTTAATAAACTCGATAAAAAATAATTTCTTAATTTATTTTCTTATAGACTTTTATTTTTTTATACACAAAATGTTGAAAACGCATCGATATGAATATTATTTTTTGTTGTTAGTAAAAAATCTACTCGATATTTTTATTTCATTTCTAAATGAAATCAAATGTGTGTATATATATTTTCTGTTAAAAAAAAGAATGGCAGATTGAAAGATTTATTCATTTGCATAATATAGAGAATTCAATACGTGAAAAATCGTTTTTTTTTTTGTATGTTTATATATTATTCTCGATCTCGTATGTAAAACATATGTACAATTATGTTCGAAAGACGTTTCAGGAAACGGAAAACATTTTCGTTAAAGACAGTCTCCGAATCCTATTATATGAGTATAATTTTCCGATCCGACACCGTCGGACAGTTTTGATAAATCCCACACTTAGCGACAACATATTTCACTTGGCAAATCAATACATCCAGAATCGAATTGAATGAACCGGCTACGAAGCACCGCACAGATATATTGTGCGAAGAGGAAAAACATTTCAGCGGTGCTAAATTTTATATTTATATCGTCGAGTGCGGTTGTGGGCTCATAATGTACATGGCCATTTTTGTCATTTTTATGGTCACCGGCTTTATGGAGTGCCGAGGATGATAACGGCGAAATAGTGACTGTTTTATAGCGCCCGTCGCGTCCCGCGCCATCCGGCTCCTACGGACGACACTTCTGCTCGTAGCCCCTGTCGACATTAACTGATTCTGTTCTGAAATCCCCGTGATCATTTTTACTGTCGCGTCATTATATTTTTGTAAGGATTTGACGCGCGGTGATGGATTTCGAACGATGTAGACGCATTTTTCATTCGATCGAGTGATATCACTTCACGTTTGATTTTATCGGAGCCGGATTAAAAATGAAGTTTTTAAAAAATACGTAAAAGAGCCGATTATCATTTTTTCCATAGATAAAACACGAATTTAAATTTCTTTCTTCTTACAATAAAAAAAATATATTTAGATATATACATTTTAAAAAATCTATTAATATAAGTGAATTGTGAAAAAGTATTTACATATATAAAATGCTTTTAGAAATAATGTATTTTTTTTAGGAAAAAATTACCGACAACACTTTATCCATCGTCATTTTAATCTTCTCTTTTTATCTATTAGAGACCACTTGTTGTTTGTCACTATTTGGCACTTATACAATCTTGAACTATTTTATAACTCGTAACTAATTTCTAGTTGAATTACGAACAACTTGAAGATCGTACACGAGCTAAAACTGACCATAAACAGCTCAACAAGTATTGAAATAAAGACAATCTGGATAAGAATTGCTTTAGTAGTAATGACAAGATTATTAAATATTTTCTAGCCTTAATTAAAATAATCAATTGTATGATTAAATGTTTTAATATTTACATTGTATATCGATTTGATAAAATGTTTCTAATAAACATGAAATGATGTTCAGCATTTGTGTTAAATGCAAGTTTCGCCTCGTCTCTATCTACATATATTGTAGATAGATAGACGAATGAAATACAGGCCGAGATCGAATCTAATTAATTAAAAAAAATAATGTAAATATATAATGATACGACGATATCAAAGCGGCGAAATAAACACAAATACTACAAATAATTGTGTTCCTTTCTGGAATTGACTTGTTAATTAAAAACTTTTTTCCGAAATACATTGATTAAATCAGTAAATTACACTGTAATACAGCGAGATAACCGAAACGAAATAATTAAAATGAGATATATATGTTTTAATTATATACGTTGGTTTTTTTATAGACAGATAATAAAATGTAACCAGCGAGTAATTAAATACAATACATTAAATTTACTACACGACGGTTATAAAAAAGCCATAACAATAATAACATAGATTACTAATAAAAATGACTTTAGAATTATTGTGGTTGCCTTATTGTTACGTCGAATTTTAATGCGTGTCTTAAAGACGAATATAAAGGGATATTTTATCGGGAATTTTTTATTGTATGATCGAGACATTCGATTCGGTGTTCGTTTTATTATAATCATTTTTTTCCACTATGTCAACATTTCAATTTGAATGATTGAAAACGTGCCATTGTTTGTGCGAAACCGAATACGTTTCGTTTAATAGATTTTAATCATCGCAGAGACGGATTGTCGTACTAGTCGTCGTTGTTTTGCGAACGCAATCGAGAAACACATTATTATTATTATTATTGTTGATGAGGAGGATGATGATGGTGATGATATTGTTGTTATGACGGTATTATTAGCAAATGAAAATTATTTCAAGTCAAACTATGTTGACGAAGCATCAAAACATTTCATCATTTTCAAATATAAACGTTTACGTACAATTAAATGTTATACTAGTAATTACAACGATGAAACATTTACGAAAAAATAACGACAGAAACACAAACTGTATTTTATTTCAAAATCTACTTTAACACGAATAAATTATGATCCCCCAACACTACAAGATTTATAACATCTTATGATGTTGTGGTGATAGTTTATTTGTATCCAAGTCAATTTCCCACAGAATACAAGAAAATGGCATTAAAATTTACACCAATAACTTGAAAATTTTATCAGGTAATTCAATAACAATTAAAATAATAAATTAGAGAATTATGTTGAATAATCTTTAATATATTAATACAAGAAATATAAAAATATTAAACAAAGTAAAAGATTATGAATAAATAATTTTTCAAATCTACAAAATTTTCACTTAGTCTCTTTCAAAAAAATATAAATATTTGAGGTACATTTTTTTAATTTTCTCTATATACTTGTAATTTACGAATGAGATAAACTGTATATAAACTAAATATCAAACACTAAATTATTATTTATCGACTATTGATTGAGTTGTTAAAATTTAACCTGAAATAACTTTCATCTTGTATACATTAATCGTCAATTTTTATTACATCATCATATTTGTGTAATATATACTCAAGTACTTCATAAAAATTTATATATATATATATACACTTAATAGAGTTTAAAAAGTTACCAACCAAGATGAATAACAATTTACATTATTTTTATTTTTGGATAATTTAATGATTTATTACTATAACAGCCATTCAATTATAAATATCTTTATAAAAATACGTGTGCATATATATGTGCGTATATTTGTTTATTCGAATATTTACCACGAACAGAATCATCAAATTTGGCCACGTTTCCATAAAAAAGAAGCGAAAATTTTTAAATTAAAAAACTTATAGGAAAGTAATACGTATCTGTTGTCGAAAAAAATAATTTCATTAATACTTATATACTTTTTTTAATACTATTTGTTTCATCTCTTTCGCGTACATGCAGTGAAAATAATAATTGAAAAAGTGAAATTTTCTAACTTCCTACTATATTAAAAAATAAAACTTCGAACAACTAAACGAAGTTTGTTCATTCAAAAACGTAACTTTTAATTTTCAATATATTTTCCATACCTGTACACACATAAACAATCCACATATATATATATATATATATATATATATATATATATATATATATATATATATATATGGATTGTATGAAAGGTATTTTTTCTTCCTACAACATCTATAAGTTTACAAACACAAATGATTTTTTCAATGTTAAATACATATGATAATATTATATTTCTGTATACATTTTCTTGACTATTACACTTGTTCTAAAAATATTTCAATGAATAAATCTTTTCTAAAATTACCATCTATTTCTATTATACATCCAAGAAAAATATAATACTTTTTAGAAACATTACAAGCATTAAATCAATGTTTTTAAAACAATTTTTAATGTATAGGCAAAGAAATAAGGTCTACATCTGTTTTTAGTATTTAGTCAATTAATTTTCAGTATTTAATAATTTTGAAATATTTTTTTTGTTCTATCAATGTTATTTTTCTTTAAATCCAAATTTTATATTTTTAATGACACAAACACAGTCTCAAGTTATAATCTTTTCACTCAAATTATTTGAAAATAGAAATAATTATATACATAAATATTAAGAAAGGACATAAATATTTAAATAATGAATTTATTGATATAAGATTTTTAATTTTTTTTCATCTAATATAATGATTGTATTCTATGGCATATACCTGTGTATATATAACACACACACACGAATATATATATATATATATATATATATATATACGTTTATATATATATATATAATCTCGATGAATACAGAATGATGGAAGATTGAAAAAAGCTCATAAATAATGAAGAAATACACATTCGTCTGACCAATCTATAGACGCATCATTCTTTTCTGTCATACAATGTATATATATATATATATATATATATATATATATATATATATATATATATGTAGGTATGTATGTACATAAAGTACATCCGCATACATACACACACACATACACGTACATCTACATGCATACGTCTTGTTTTTGAGATAGGACATAAAAGTTGTGTACGCAAGTTTGAAAAAGCTCTTCGGAGTTTTCTATAGATCGCAGCCGCAACATTATTATAAGCCCGAGAGTTCTTACTTCATGGTTTGATTAGCTATTTTCTTTATAAAATGAAAATATTTCAACGGGAATTACTCATGAATATTTATGAGTTTTCAAATTCTGAAATCTTTCAAGTCAATCAGTTATTTCGTATTATGCTATCAAAGAATTTAATCTGTACAGACGATGAAAGTAATAAAATGTAGGTTACCATTTACATACATACATACATACATACATATATATATATATATATATATATATATATATATTGAATATAGTTATCGTACTTTCTTATCATTAAACATTAAATATCAATACGAAAAAAAATCTTTTTTTGAAATTACGTGTAATAATCTCCTCGTCTCTAATTTCCTATTCGTAATTCAAACCTTAATTCTCTTTCATTCACTAAAATAATCTCTATTGATTTTCCACATCATATAAAAATATATGATAATTTAATAAAATTTATAATTAAGTCAAAAAGTTAAATATTGAACCTAATATGTTTATTCCTACATAAAATCTTGCATCTAATCAAATTTGATTCAGAAATAAAAATAATGTCCTAGCTATGACTAAAAGTCTTAACACTTACTTTTAAAATTACAAGATTTAATTAATGTTAAATAAGTAGTTATTGTTGATTTTTTTAAATTTCTCAAAAAGAATGTGAACTATGATTTGATCGTTTTGAAATATAATAAAAAAAAACAAATTAGAAATTCAGAGAGTATTAGATATTATTAAGAAGTATTTTTTAGAAAACCTAACAGAATTATTCAAAGTTCTTCAAGTTATATAAAATAATAACATTTATATTATATATATATATATATATATAATTAAAATAATAGTAATTATCTTATAGATCATTCTCAAAATGAAATAATTATTTTTATTAGAGAATGTACAATTGATTTACAGTTATTGAAGAAATAAAGATATTAAATATCTTTAATCATATTTATTCGAATAAATATATAAATGCCTTTTTAGTTATAAAACACCATAAGATCTTTATTAATTAGTAACTATTTATTTTTTTTTCACCGGAGATAGTCATGTTTACTGTCAATTTAATATATGAATCGTATGACAAGTCAAAGTATGAAACAACAAAACACTGTAAATTATTTCTTACATATTGTCACATTTCCCATTATATTCGTGTAAAAATACAATTTTCTTTACATATATATATATATATGTGGTTAGAAAAAAAACAGTTATAAATGTATGTGTGTGTGTGTACGTATACGCAATGATGCTGCAATCAATCACCGTCGAAACGTCTTCGTTTCGGATTCGCTAGATATTGATTAAAAAATTCATAAGAGTGGTGTATAATCCAAGTTTTATTGTTTCTGCAAGTCTACTCTCTCCGGAGCGGACGGAACGTGATCAGCGGATGTTTCCATCGTCCGTTGATCACGTTGAGTGCACTTTGTTTGCAGTGGACTTCAAACAATAGAATAAAAATAAAGATTAAATAGAATTTTACTTGAGAAAACTTTATTTGTAAATATTAAGACTGTCGGGATGTTCTAATTTAATTAATTGCGAAAAAAGTACGTCGGGTTCTCTTTGTAGTGCTGTTGTGCAAACAAAGAATATGTTTTAAAAGAAACACGAGTAATATTCTTCTAGTTGTTCGCGTTCTATTGTCACGAGGATAAAAAGAGTAAAAAATCAATGATGAATGTATAATCTACTTAAATTGCAATCAGGTAAACACGTTGTTTTACATAGAGAAAATAATGTACTATGTTTTTTTCATTTTTCATCGTACATGATTTTTTAGCTCGGTTTGAATATCAAACACATGAATTTAAATCTACTCAAATTAAAAATCGTCTACTTCCAAACACAGTTGCTTATAAAAATAAATGTTCACGAATTTTACATGTGAAATACTTTCAAAAAAATTACAAAAATATACATAAAAAGGCATGAAGTAATTCATAGAAAATTTTCCAAACATTCCATCGTCAATATTTAATACAATAATCTACCAAACTGAAAACGACATAAACTCACAGATTTCAAACATACAATAAGCTCTCAGTACCTGACAATATGTTTATTGAATTCGACGGACTTTTTTTTAATTTCGTTTTAAATCGAATCGATAAATTACGTTTTGCGTTAATCTCGTGACGGCTAATAATTTAAGTACAGCTATTATTCAAAACAGTGGCATTTGTATAAACATATATACTGGAAATATACATAACATTGTAAATGTTGTTCTATTCTTATAATAAAAATTAAATATAGATATCGATTGAAAATACTCAGAAATATATACAAATATATCATACGTGATGTTAATTCGGTTCGTACACTGCTTTGGATTTTATTTGCACGACAAATTAAGCCATGAACAAAGTGTAATACTATTTGTATATTATAATTAAATCATCTGCTATAAACAAATCACTTAAATAGATACGACTGATTAAAAAATATTTGTTCTACGCCCATGTTTAAATCGAATACTATAATTAATTAGAATTAACAGAAATTAATTTCATAATTAAAAATATATTTATTCAATTAATCAAGAAATATTTTCATTATTAAATTTGTTTAAATTGTAAAAAAATGAACAATTTTTATTGATTTATATGAAAATGATAATTAAAAATAATTAATAAAAAAATTGCATTGATTTTTTTTAAATAACAATAACAATTCAACTCAAAAAATTATCACTTCAATACAAAAGATGTTATAAAAGTATTTAAAATATTTTTATTTATTATAAATTGATGTATATTTTTATGAATACGCCATCATCTTCAAAGAGTTTTATAATAAAATTTGTTAAGATTTTATAATATTAAAGTATTTTGATGACAATGGTAAAATACATCATCTTATAACGGATGTTTGAATACTTTTATAATATCTTGTGGTGTTGGAATGATAATTTATTTATGTTAAAGTGAATTTGTCACAATATCAAAACAAATAGAGAAATAATATCAGTTTATGGAGAATGAAAAACGAATACAAGTTACTCAAACATCAATCGTATGTTTTTTTACTAAAAAAAACAATAAGTATTCCGTTTCTTCAAAGAATATATATTTTTCATTTCGCAAATCGATAGACAGAACCGACTAGTCGAACGTGTAGAGGAAACGTGCCTTCGTATCGACTCGTGTCAAGGCAACGAGAAGATTTTTTTTTAAAAAAAAATAAAGAACGAACAGTGATTAACATTCCTCGTTACTTTTCCAATTACCTACTCGCTAATCTGTTATATTCATCGTTTGTGAACTCAGACACTAATTAATAATAAGCGACTCACGATTCGCATCTAATCGTCGACGAATATCATGTTGTTGACGTGTCTACTGCAGGAGATCCGCCCATGTTGTAGTTAACGCACGTGCGTGTCGTAATAATAAAGTGTACGGGGTCTTTCGCTAAACGGTGAGCGGTGTTCTTTTGCGGTTTACGGCTGCAGAGTATCTCAACCCGGCGCCGCCACCGCCGACCGTCAAACCGACGCTACCGACGTTCTCGTGCAACACAAAACTAATATATTTGACACTTACGACACAACAACTATCGCAACAATATTACGAGGTTTTTGTATTAAACACAATCTCGAACATAAACGTTGCTCGTTAGAGACACTTATTTACGTGCAGACTTTGTACTAATTTTCATAACGCAGAATCTAATATTAGTCGCTGAACAATTTTAATAACAAATCGAATTTATAGTAGGAATAGAAAAAAAATAAACAGAACAGTTTTTACTGTTTAATATGAAAATAGTACAGATGAAAACTCAAATAATTTGAAATGATTTTCATTAAGAATTAATAATGAAAATAATACACACACTGATAAAATTACTAACTATGTACATATAATGATTTTTTAAAACGAACAACGGAGACCTGCGCCATCATATTCGGAAATATTATGAAAATCGATAAAGAATTTAATAGCCTATTCGAGCACGAAACTAAAAGTACTATTTTTAAATAAATAATAAACGTTTAAATCGAAATACACCGATTCGAAAACGTCAGTATCAATTTTCTGCAAGATTTAAACGATCAGCGTATTCAAGATAAAAAAAATAGTCGGTACAGTTTTATGTATCAATTCCGGTTTTATCGCAATGATGCAAATGATATAAATTTTAGGTAATGTTACTTAAAAAATCGTTAAAAAGTTATACGCCATAAAACGAGCACGAATTTAAAAAAGAATCATAACTTTTTAATGTATATTTATTCGAGCGACGTAAACATTTTTGATAAACTGTCGAAATTATTTCGTATAAACGGTTCTGCGTTTAATTTCGTTTTATTATTCAATCTGAATTACTCACTTTTTCACACACACACACATAACATACATGAAGTTTATTAAATCGAAACTGACAGGAGTGACAATTTATGGATTTTTTTAATAATAATCTTTTTAAGTGAGATTTTTTAAATAAAGAGCTCGTCCTATGTCGACATCTAAAAAAATATTATACAAATACATAATCGAAATTCTATCGAAATAAACATCAATGTGTAGTGTACTGTTAGATCATCCAGTCCATATATCTATGTATTTTTTGTATTTTTGATAGAATATCGGTTTGAAAAAGAAATTAAAAAATCCAGACTCTGTGGAAAAAATGACGACGACTAGTGTCTCTTAAATGATGTCACAACAAATATCAAGATATCTGTTGTGTATGGCCGACACTTGAGTGCCATAGTGGCGTTAAAGATGATGTGAGGCTTGCGGTAATAAACTGAACAGATGAGTGGAACACGTCTTAGAAACACGACGCAATAAAGATGAGTGAGCGGAGACAATAACGCTATTCCACTAGATTTTCGACACAACCGGTTGTATGTCGGACAAGAAAATACATAAGAGACTTTCTCTGTGCGATCTTTGCGATATCATACTATTTTATACACACACACAAATATATATATATATATATATATATATATATATATATATATATAAAACTAAAAACTATAGCATGAAATGTAGACTTCACTGAACAATTTGACAGTTCTCATTCATTTTTCTTTTATGGAAACATAAGCTATAGCTACTATTCACCTTTATATATATATATATATATATATATATATATATATATATATATACATCACAAAATATTACAATCAAATAGTAGAAGAAATCGTCAGCTGATACAATGAATTCCAAATACTACTCTGTCTTGAATTTATAGACTATGAAAAATCTTTCAACTTAGTCAGTACAACAGAAATAGTAACTACATTGAAGAATTAAAAAAATAACTTTTAGGAAATACTTACAGAATTACTATATTGTCTGTACAAATAATAATTCATTACTCTTTCTCCACTATATATGAAGTAGAAATAATATGTAAAATTATCAAAGGAGTGAAACAAGATGGTGCGTTACAACCAAAATTATTTATATAGGCATTAAAAGTATTTATGAAGCTAAACAATGAGTTTGAAGAAATAAAAATAAATGTACAGATTTATTAACAACATTATTATTTTCTAAACAAGTCTAGATAATCTTGAAAAAAATATAGGAGTTATATAAGTCAATAAATTAGTATTATGATGAACTTTATCAAGGCAAATCAAGATGCAATGTATTTTTAGATCAGACAAAAATCAAATTGAAAAAAATGACATAAAAGAGGTTGAAAAACTATGTAAATCTGAAACAAGTCATCAACACTAACGAAACATTTATAGATAAAATAAACAGAATAGTATTAATTTGAAAAATATTCTCATATTATAAAATCGAATATTTTTCTACGTTTGAATAAAAATTTTGTTGAACAATACATCTTACTTGTTCTTATTGTTCTGAATGTCAGAATAATTCAACGATTTGAGCCAATATACCGAAATGTGAAAACATGCATGTTAGAAATAACACATACAGACAGAAAGAGAACTAAATGGATCAAAGTTTTGGAAAAAATTCTTTCAGCAGTAGATAGAAAAAAGTGAATGGTTATAATAATATTGTATATATAATAAATCAATTAAAGTTTCATATTTAAAAAAATATATATTATTTACATCGATATTTTTCATAAGCATGGTTATCGAATATTTTTCTAGAAATAAACTATAAGAGAATATGTGAATATTTTGTAAGTGTATGTGAGTATTCATACATGAGTATGTGTTTGTGTATTTGCATATATATATAGTTATATATATATATATATATATATATATATATATATATATATATATATAATATGTATACATATAATATGGATAAGCACATCCGTGTGTGTAAGCATAATTTGATATTGTTTAATATTCTTGAAAGCTTCCACGCAACTAAACACTAGATTGTAAATTCTCGTCGTTATCTATGCCCCACACTCCGTACAGTTTAAGTTCCATTAAAATAATTTTATCATAATTACCAAAAATGTATATCTCTCGCGCTTGTCACGCGTCCGTAAGAAAAAGCGTTCCGTTCTCGGCGTGCGTCTTTTTTTCATTCGGAGGAGTCGAGTAAAAAAAAGACACATCGAAACGAACAAATCTCCGCATCTCGCGCAAAGCTCTCCGACGCCCGACTCGGACGCAACGGTTGCAATTCCGTTCTCTCGTCTCTCTCTTTGACGGATCTACCAACTGTTTGTAGTTCCGGTGGATGACGTTAATGGCCGTTTGGTTAAACAATGGACAGGCATAATCAAGTCATAACCCTTTGTGTTTTACATTCTGATGCGGCCGCCTCGCGTCGCTCGTTTATTTCCAACCCCCGTCTCTACAGTTTGAACATTTCTTTTGTGATTAACTGTCCTTCATATACAACATGAACCGAGCTTGAATTTGACATTTTTTTTTTGTTAATAATGAAAAGAGTCATTAAAGGCAAATCATTTCACTGTTTCCTTGATTGTGTTAATAGATTATTTTCGTTGGATATTTCAACAGACGGGACGATAGTATTGCGACAATCGACTTTTCGACACTTATCTACTAAAAACTATATTATTTATATACATTAACAAATGTATCAATCATAACAACTATATCGCAAATATTTAATGACATACGTAATAAATTACTTTTCATGCTTTATTATAATTTTTATCTACATCTTTATACAATAATAACTTATTCAACAACGACGAAGTAAATTTATTACAAAACATTTTATCTGACTTCACCAATTTCATATTTTATAAATATATAGATGTTTTTATTTCAAAAATTTTATACGCAAATATCTCTTTCTATTTTAGAAATTATCAATCTGTTCTTTATATATCTACCTTTTTCATTTACAAAAAAAAAATACATTTCTAAAATCTATATATGTATCTGATTCATACAACCAGTTAAATAATTTGATTTTTACTCAAAATATAGTTTTTTTTTTTAATTTTCTAGCAAGTAACTATAATAATAATCTCATTTTGATTCCTGTACACAATCACTAACAACTATTTTTAAAAAAGTATTTTTTAATTCCTAAAACATTATTCATCTAAATCAAACCCGTATAGCCTTTTAAACGAAAGGGCCAATTACAAATTTTATGAAATCTTAGCGGACCGCACTACTTTCTATTAAGAGTAGGGGATATGGTGTTCCCTAGGTGTGGTAAGTTCAGAAATATTTTGAATAATTAAATGTTAATCTTGAGATTTGTAATTTTATCATAGAAAAAATTAACAAAAAACACTTTTTGTTAGAAACATTGTACAAAAATGTTATTATTAAACACTTGTACATCTGTATATATTGATAAGAAATGGTGTATTTTATATGTAGCTTGTTAAGAGAGATGTTACATTTTTTTAATAAAAAAAAATCGAGACAAACATGCATATCTAAATAATTATCTCAATTTACTTTACTTTAATTTTTTAAAAAAATCAATTCTATGCAGCGGGCCGCACAAAAATGACATAAAGACCGTAGGTTGCACGTGCCAGATCTAAATTCTCAAATACTCACAACACATAAATAATTAAAAAAATAATAAACATCCTTACCAAGTCAAATACAATTTTAATAACAATATTTTTTAAGAAATATTTTATCTATAAAATTTCATTACATCTTATTTTGACTTAACAGATCAATAACTACGAACCGATTTCAATATTTTTTTTCAAATTCAGTATTAATATTTTATATTTTTTATATAAAACGTGTACTACAACAATATCAGATGGCAATAAAATAAAAAGACGATACGTACGAAAAAGTGTACAGATATAAATATATGTTTTTTACAAAGGTTAAGCCGCATTGTGTAACACGCTGATTGTATAAGAATATTTACACCCTAGCATCATTTTAATCCAAGCTTCAATTACATTCCGTGGAAAATATTATGAATGAGTAATTCTATTGTCGAAGAGACTCGTAACGGATACAATGTGAATACGAATGTATGTATGTATATATGTGTGAATATATATATATATATATATATATATATATATATATATGTATATATATATATATATATATATATATATATATATATATAGGACAAATACAGAGAGAACGAACCGAAATGAAAGCAGCATGGAACCAGAACACCATCGGCGAAGTATCGCTCTCCGCCGCTGCAAACATAATGCACGTTGAATGGAAGGATACGAATTATTATTTGTATTGAAAACGACAAAGATGATGACATTTTTGTCGTACGATTTGTTAAATTTGCTTTCGAATAATATACGTGATAAATTGTGTATCGAATTTTATTCTTCCATATCAGGCACGCATTTACATTTTTCTATATGTACATGTGATTATGTATTTTTGTCTATAATCTCGTGGTATTTTTTCTTAATTTTTTGTATTAATATACATTTATTTTTTTGGAATAGACTAGAATGAAATATTTTTATTGATATCTTAAATATACATACATGTATAAATATAATGATTTAAGATGTAATTTAGCTTAGTGTTTTTACTAAACATTATGCTATATAAGATGATGACACTTAATGTTTTGGCCAAATTTTATTATTCATGATTTTCTTCCATGGGGAAAATTACTTATATTTTTACCTTTCTCTCCATATATCAAATGAATTGAATTTTTTAACAACTGAGTGAAATACAGAAAAAGTTGCATTAGGAATTTCTAAACATGATCAAAAAATCAATTAAAACTGATTAAATGATCATGAACAGAACGATTAGAATGAATGATTTATATTTTAGTATACTACTACATATTTGCATATATAAAATTCAAAATAAATTAAAATTAATTCAAATATAATAATATTTAAATTCAAAATTGATAAAAATCTTCAATTAAAATACTAATGAATATGTTACCATTGACCAGTCAAAATACTATTAGTTTTTAAAAATTTCAGTTAGCAAATAAGACTGAATTATTTTCTAAAAAACATGTTTTTTTAAAGAGGTAAATATTATTTTATTGAATTCATAAATCAATTTGAAATTTTAATTAGTTTAAACGAATTTTGTATACTAATTTTTTTATTATTATTTTTGATTTATTCGAAAATATATTTAAAAATTAAAATCAAATTTTATGAAATATTGATTAAGAAATTATAAATTAATATCAATTTTTATTGATAATGATTTGAAAACCTGTAATTAATTTTTATTAGGAAATTGGCAAGGATACTGTTTGTTTTGAAATCCTGGCAAATTCACTTTAAAACAAATAATTTTTCACCCCCAAAACCAAACAATATGTTATAAAGCGTTTAATAATTATTTATTATTCATTTTATTTTTTATAACAACAACGGGTTATTGCGCATTACTGTGGTGTTAGGGATGAAAATTCATTTATGTAAAATGAGTAAAAATTTTAAAATAACAAGTGAGTATTTGTCAATGAATAAACTGATTATCTACCAAAAAATGTAATTAAAAAAATTATAATAAAAATTATAAATGAAATCGTTTTATTTTCCTAGCTGTATTATTAAAAAATTCGTATAAAATACGTTGATGATATTTGTTATTATTATAATTTTCCATTTAGATAGAGATACGTTTAAACATCTACACGGTCTCAGTTCTTATCTCGATTAATACGTTTCGAAATTACATTGTGACGACACTGAGTCAAATTTTAATAATTCAAGTAATTTAGGTATCAGCGCCCATTCACATACACATCCAATAAAATCTACAAAACAGAAACCCGGAAAATATTCATTAGATTCAACGACAACGACGAGAGAACGTGCATTTATCTGTGCGCCGGTTGGGAATTCGAACAATGGACAGGGGGTCATCGTTTCAATGCAATAAATAAGTGTGAGTGTCCGCCGAACTCTCTGTATATGTGTTAACGACCATATTCGCTACATACGAACGTACGCATACATTTAATGTGTATGTAATGGCATGTGTATGGGTTGGTGGGCGTCCGTCCGTCCATCCATCGGTGTGTGTATGTGTGTGTATGCACACTCGTTTCATACACTTGTACGAGTGCTCGTCTCTTAACGCCGGACAACAATTACAACTCAACACGACACCTAAACCACCTCCGTCCTTTGAATACTAATTTCATTATAGATTAATTAATCGATTGACATTCGTACGTACAGTATTATTCATATGTAAGCTTTCACGTACAGTTAAATCAGCTACATGCAGTAAATGAGATGCAAACCTTTTTAAATATAGGCATTATTCAAACGCGTTACAAATGTAATTGTTGCACACATTTGACATTAGTCGTGATTCATTTGCAACTATTTTCGACGATGGAATTTTAATGAAAAATAGAAAATGTACTCTTTCTAGAAAGCAAATATTTAATTTAGACGAGCACTTTGTTCGAAAATATAGAGAATTTCAATTGGAATCAATTTTCAATTAGTATCTATAGATTAATTCGGCAGTTATTTGATTATTTTTTAATAATTCATCGTTTATAAAATCAGTTCTCATTTTGGTTATTAATTTAATTTTTATTAAACTTATAATAATATTAAAAAATTACTCGAGTTAAAAAACCTCTTAAATGATGTCTAATATAAAAATACATTTTAAAACAAATTAATTTTCATCCCCAACATCACAATATGTTATAAAGAGTTTAATAATTACCTTTATGTAAATTTCAATACAAATGCAATTATTTTAAGAGTATATACAAATAAAACCAAAACTTTTTCCAAAAATAATTTTATACCATTGAAGTAACATTAATTAATAATAATTTAAATAAAATTTTATAATGTAATAATAGTACTTCTTTTGTGATAAACACAAATATTTCTCTATATTTAAGAAAAAAAAGTTTTTGGTTAATGTATCCTATTTATTCTCAATTATAACGTAAAAACAAGACTAATTTATCAGTACCCAACAACATAGAGAAAAATACATGTAAGAGAAAAAAAGAGATAAATAAACGAATCATACAATAGTACACATGTTATGGCAAAAGTGATAAGTTTAAAATGGAAATGACCTAGTCATATAGTAAGACAAATACCTATGAACAAGAAAAATCATTAATGGGAATTCAGAGTTAAAAAAAACTCAAGAAGAGACCTACATATTTTTTTCTAAGACGAGAAAACTATGAATTAAACCAATCAAGCATAAGACAGAAGAAAATACGAAAATTCGTAGGATTCATAGCCCCAAGTACTGAAAAAAAAACTAGAAGACACATGAAATTTAACGAAAATCAGCTGAATAACTTAAAACTTATTTATAAAAAATATGATTCATGTGTACATGGAGCAGAGGCATAAGAAAAATTATTGAAGTGAAATTAAAAAGAAAGGATTGAAAAATTATAAAATTTTAAATGAGACCTGTATATAAGAGAATAAATAAAATCAATGAAATAGGTATGAAGAGGCCATAAGGCAAGAAGAGAAGATAATAGATGAACAAAAATAATTATAGAATGGTGATCAAAAAAATAAAAAAATCTCAGATAGATAAATATAATATTTTTTTCATTATAAATATATATATATATATATACTTAGTAAATTTTTAAATAATATTAATAGATAAACTAATAGAAATAACATTTATGAAAATATGTTATTTCTACATTATTATTTTTTTATTTTTATATCGAGAAATAATATACAAACACATTTTTGTCTTTCAATGATAAATAGTATCTATATTATTTTTTAAAAAAGATATTAATCATCAAAATCATTATAAATGAAGAGTATGGATTATATATAAATTATGAAAATCATTTAGAATGACACTATCCGATGTTCTTGATAGATAAACAATTAGAACGAACGTGGACATAGTGTTCGAAATATCGAACTCCCTGCATCATGTCCTGCTAGTGAATTGTATAAAGTACGGTGATTTAAAACCGTCGACTATTATTTTGACTAAATTTATATTGCACATCCAGTTTTAATAAAAAAAGAGAAAAAAAACAAATATAAAAAATATGCCGTGTAAATTTTTTCCCTCGATAAATTCTAACAAGTGATTATTCAAACGTCTCGTATATTCGAGAATTATTGAATACGACTGTGAAAAATTCCCGTTTCGAGCGGATGGCGTTCGAATCCGCTACACCGGGCACGAGCCCCGTCGACTGACCGCGGCCACTTCACGTTGTAAATATGAAAACAAACGTGGTTGTGCGACCACTGGCCGAACAATGGAAATAAATTGTCGCGCGTGACAGACGTGCAGTGCGCGCGGATTATGAGTGAAATATGCGCGGACGACGCCAGCTCCCGCCGTCGCCGAGGTTTGTACGCCGACCAACGACGGATTACGGACCGACATTGTACCCGTGACGGCCGTCTCGTCATAGTTCATTTTTGTTTGAAATTCGTCCTGAATTAATTACTCGACGAACAAGACCATTTATTCAAGTTTTATCATTTCGGGACGAGTGGCGGCGGCGACGACGACGACAACGACGACGACAACGACGACGACGTCCAACGACGTCCGACGACGCCACCGTCCGACTAGTCCGTTCGTAACTAACTACAGCATCGATATTTATCTATTTTTTAATTTAAAACAGTGTCAATCAGATATTCATTGTTTTACGAATGCAACAGAGCACATGACACATATCAATTCAGTATTTTTTCCCAAATGTACATGTCCGTTTATATACACGTATATAAAGTGTTGTATACTGTGCGGATAATCACAAATTTCCCCCAATTTACAGACAACAAATATTGGGAAAAGTGGATAGAGACGCGTGAAAAGGACCCGTCATGTAATGAACGTGCAGACAATCGGTAGATTTGCAATTAATTAAAAACGATAGTTGGTAAATTTGAACGTGACAATTCGAAAATGGAAATGTATGCAAACCTGAATGAGTACGGTCATATGTACGTACGTACAAACAAACACGGGTACGATCTCAAATGTATTATTATCGAACGCTGTGATCGATTTTCGTATGATTAAATCAATCAGAAATTATCCTATCTCTAAATGAGCAACTATCTACTCATTCGATTATTCAAATTATTCACTTGATAACATTTTATGTATATACAACATTTTAATTGAGAAACTATAAAACACAAATTGTTAAATAATCAAATTATCAATTTTGTAATCCTGAACAAGCCTATTGTTATTAAATAAACTGAATAAAATATTACCACCGAGTAAATAAAAGCGAATAAGTAACAATTAGTGAAAATGAATTATTATATATTAATTAATAAAAATTAGAATCATCTAATTAAATTTTTTATACAAAAACTACTCAATACATCAATATTTACTCATCGATTTTTAGAACAGAAAAAAAATATATCTTATATCGATATACAACATTTTATAAAGAATTAAATATAAACAAGTTCTCTGAAATAAAATCATTGGATCTGATAAAACTAATTGATAAGATAATAATTAAATTATGAAAATAAAATTGTATTTTAAATGTTCTTACAATAAGAACTAGACTATTTTTTAAACACTAAAGACTGTTAATACCTCTGGATTTACATACATCATTGAAGATTTACTAATATTACATCACAAAATGCATCGTCAATACTATAAAGTTTAGAAGAGATAGTATGACAATATAAGAATTGATAATTGCTTCATATACAGAAAAATAATTGTTTTATGACGAAATAATAAATAAATATGATTTAATTTCAATATTGAAAAAGATTCAGAATGCTGTTTTTATCAAAATCTGATAATATAGAATTATTCGACCAAACTTCTATTTCGAATTAATAAAAATTATGTAAAAATAACCTAAAATATAACTGAAACTAAATGAACGATTTTAAATAATACAAATAATTCAGTAAACATAAATTTTAATTTTGTATTTTTTTATAGAAATTCCTAGTATTCAGTTGAGAAATAACAAAAATATAAACCGATAAATAATTTTCTTTATTTACATGAATTATAACTTGTGAAGAACACAGACAACTTGTGAAGAACACTACGATATCTTTACAAACTACACATATTGATTTCACTAATATTCGCAAGTAATGCAAATAATTTTGATATTAATAATGTAAAATTTAATATTTTTGGAAAACCGAAAACAGACACACGTTCACCGAAAAAATCACTCTAAACTAGTGTCAATAGATGGAGTATGGGCAATACAGAACTTGTACAAAGAAAGTATAAGGCATGCAACTATTAAATATTAAAAATTATACTATTTATTGTAGATAACTTCATAAAGGATTCTATTATCACATTTAATGAAAGAATAATTTATCAGCAATCTCAAGAAAATTAATAAATAAATCAGAATTTTATGTTTAACTTACTAATACTTAAGTTTTTCACACTTTATATATATAAACGAGGATCGTTTGATGAGTATGGTAAAAAAGTAAAAAAACTAAATTGAAAAATTTAATTAAATTAATTATTTGATTAAATTAAACAATAAATAAATTTACCATACTTATCAAACGATCCTCGTATAACTCAAATAAGACTGAAAGGTTTAGAAATACGAGGGTCGTTTGATAAGTATGGTAAATTTTTTTGTTGTTTAATTTAATTAAATTTTTCAATTTAGTTTTTCTTACTTTTTTACTATACTTATTTTACTATCATTTTTTGTACTATTTTTGAAAAATGGTTAATATTCCTCATACAAAATATTCAGCATAGATTGAACACAGAGTTAAATTATTATTTATTTTCATGTTCAATAATATCTACGAGTTACTTAAAAAAAATAATCGTTCGAAAAAAAATAAATTGAAAAAATACAAAATACAAGTAGATGAAAGTTTAATATTTCATAGAAGTATTCTAGTCATTTTAATATTTTCAAATCTGTTTTTATCAATAAAATAATGTTAAAAATAAAAAATAACATTGGATTAAGTATTTTTTTCAAAATTATAACCCCTAGACTTAAATTATTATTATTAAAACTTTTTATATAAAAATAAATTAAAATTGTTTATAACAATAATAATTAAAAACTCACAAACTCGGAACAGAATGCTATAAATCTAAACAAATTTTAAATGTCAGAACAAAGATATTTTATATTATATTTAATTATATATAACTGTTTTTCTGAGAACAGAATAAATAATAGATGCTTGTTAAAAAAGACTTGTTTGACAAACTACTTATTCTTTTTTTGAATAATTTCAGATTGTAATCGCGCTATGAAAAATATATTTCCATCATACTAATATTATAAAATAGACTGTTTTTTTAATCGTTAATAATAATAGTGCGAGTTTAATTTTAATTAAAATTATATTTATTTTGATAACACGTGTTATATTGTGAAATTTTTTTAATACTAGCCAAAGGCCTGTGATTACTTACACTAATTAAATTCAGACACAATAAGTAAATATTATTAACTGAAACAATACTTTCGAGAGATAAAACATATATGCGTATGTGAGTAGGTAATCTAAAATAAAATATTTGACAGAATTAATCACTTTAACGTTTATACGGGTTCTATTAATAGACAATATATTAATTTAGATTAATTAACTACAAATCATTATCCTTGAAAACTGTATATGTTTAAATGAAAACAGGATTATGTGTGTGACGTGTTTAGAAACTGAGATAAAATAAACTTACAATCGATGCGAATAAATGAAATTATATTAAAATTCAAACACATGATTTTTGATAAAGAAACCTGCTATCGTTTTGTGCCAATACAGATTTATAAATTTATTTCATATTTTGAAATTTATAAAAATCTATATAACAATTTTAATAAATATACTGACAATTAATTTGTTCATTGATGCTTGAAATTAGAAATCATTAATTTTTAATTTCAATATTTAATTAGACAAATTGGAAACACAAATTTATTAACACACACATACAAAAATGCTTTCTCTTTCTTTATATATATATATATGTGTGTGTGTGTGTTATTTGAACAAATATTTTAGAAGAATACTTTAATAAAATTCGTGCATAATGAAGATTTCTCTCGCCATGGAAAAACAATTAAAAAAATATTACAAGAGAATTCCGATTTCCAAATGTGTTTTTTTCTCTTCAAATACTTCAAATACGTACTACAGATTTGAAAATATTGTGTTTATCGACTAAGACACGAATTTTATAACAGATTCAAATCTCCCTATCGTTTTTTTTTCAATTAATTAATTCATATTATCGCTCAATTACTTAACAAGCATAATTAATTATAGAGAGAAGCATCAAGTACAGTGTCAAATAGTCTCCTATTGCAACACGAGTTATTAATCTTAAGCTTCTTAAGGTTTTGTAAGCGGTTAGATGTTTGATATTAGATAATACTGCGTAATTATTTTGTGTATAAATTAAAATAGCAGATTGTAACGTATGATACATATAAAATACTTTTGTAAATTATTAATAATGATCTCGATTTTGGATAAATATTATCGTTTTTTTTTTATTAATTTAACAGATTTTTTTTTAATTAAATGATATTATATTTTGATTTTAGTATTCGAAGTAATATGAAAGAGACATAGCAAATGCATAAAAATGTTCTGAATTTTTGTATTTTAAATAATTTAATATGAACTGTGTTTTTTGGAGTCATTTTTTTTAATCAACATCAGTACTTGTGAAAAAAATAATAATATTTATTTCGTCGATACGTCGACGTTATTCACAGCAACGTGTATAAAATCTTTCACGTCGTTCTTTTATAACTGTTATTTCACATTTAATGCGATCGTGGCATATAACGCGCTCGTCGTACAGAGATGCAAAGGTGAAAAGAAGAAGACGGCGTCCCGTCTCGAGGTTTCCGAATCGTTCGCGACTACACAGCCGAGCCGATACAAACGCACGAAAAAATATACTAATATATGCGGCAATATATACGTAAAATCGTAAAATACGCATTCAGTACGCTGTTCAATAACAGCAGTTCCTGCGAGAAAAGACTTTCAATCAAGATGTCGCATCCGCAAACTGTTCACATAAAGCACTGCAGACGCGTTCAAGAATTCGGATGAGCAACTTAACACTGAGAGATATATGTGACACCATCAGGTTTGTGAGAGACGCGTGTAGCTGCAAAATTACGATAAGTCATGGCGGTGGGATGAGCGATGGGGAGAGCTCACTATCCTCGGAGGAGTGCCCCAGGTGATGGAACGGAGCGGGACAATGTCAGGTGGTTCGAGACGAACTCGTCTCAGTGGCGGAACGAATAATGTTATCGCTGGGGGATGAACTGTTTCCGAACAATAAAAATCTACACGAACACTGTGCCGTTTCGGCCATGTTACATTGTGCGAATGTGTGTAGAGAAAAACGGAAGGAATTCATTCGTTCGTCATTTTATAATAGGGAAAATATTTTTTATATCTACATAATAACAGTTTGCATTAGAAAAAAAATAATCGATAGAATTCATCGCAGAAACATTTAACATAGTATAAAACCACGAGTTTTGAAACTTATGAATACTTTTGTATATTTTAACATTTAGATAAATTGAATCAAATGTATTTACATATATTGTAAAAGAATACAAAACATAGGGGATAAGATATATAGAATAAAAGAAGAAAATAAATAGAATTATATATACACACACATAAACAAACATCATCAATACATATAAATTAATTTCGAAATGTCTATTCGAGTTAGTTAGAATCGAAAGAGCTTTCAGAAAAATCATTGTCGTTACAAAATTCTTTTATCAACTCCAACCAGAAATCATAAGACAACGTCCTATGTGTATTTTGCAGTATCCTTTCTTTGTTTTTCATTTAACAATATATTTACACGTACGTACGAATCAATATGTGAACGTGCAAACGTGTTCTTTTAGTTTCCCTTTTGAAGTGCGAGTACGCATTTATACTGGCTGACCGTGCTGAATTTTTATCCGAAAAAACAAATTCTATATTTTTTTCTCAGAATATTTGATACATTGATCCTATATGTATATATATATATATATATATATATATATATATAACTTTACTAATCTTTTACAAAATAACCGTCATCTCTAGAAATTTTCTCCACATATTTTTCTTATTATTTTATAATAAACAAAAATGAAATTTAGTATCACACAAACACTTTATGTTACATGCATTCAAATACACACACACACACACACATATATATATATATATATATATATATATATAAAGGTATCCCATCAGGAGAGCACAATTTAATTTTTAAATAAAACGAATCAGAATCAGAAAAAAATATTTTGTCTAATAATTACATGAAGTTTACATGATATTTTCGGGGTTAGTTAGGCTGCCTATCTTATAATTTGCCTATGGTTAAGTATTATTTTTCATATGTGTTAATGAGATTTTGTAACAATACAGGAAAAATTTCAAAAAACCTGTTTTAATGTGAATTTTTTAACTATTTTAACTTATGCTAACTTAACTATCTTAATTAATTATACTGACTTAGTTGTAAATAGCTTATTTGTTAACTAATAAAACGAGCTAAAATAAAATAGAGTTAGCGATGATGTTTTTATTTCACTGTAAAGAAGATATACTGGGATTAATTTTTAAACAAAATGTTTGCCAAATATCCTCCACAACTCTGTTTGCACATCTGTGTTTTTTTATAAAATTTTGTATATATATATATATATATATATATATATATATATATATAGATAGATAGATAGATAGATAGATAGATAGATAGATAGATAGATAGACAGAAACAGAGAGAATAGATAAAAAATAAATAGTAACTATAGGAAAATAAATTAAAAACACAAGACTTGTTTATGATCTTTTATTGACGATAAAAAGGGACTATAAAAAATATATAATAGCCCAAATAAACAACAGCGAAAAAAATAAAAAAAACATTTTAACTACTTACACTAACTTGTGTATCACTAGAATAAAAAAAAGATAAATGGGAAAAGTTTTGGGAAAGGTCTTTATCAAACAGTGAAGAGAAATAGACTAATGGTGATAATATAGATGCATAATAGAGCAGGGAGGTTTTTAGTTAAGTTGAAGATAACATGCTTAAGAAAGAAAAATCTGAATAAAAAATGTTCAACAATCCATTTTGTTAATATGATGAATATGAGGAAGTATCATACTAGTAATTGATTACATTCAATCAAACTTTGACAATTTGATATGAGAATGCAATATGGATATTATTAATAAATATAGGGTAAAAATATTTTTTTATTTGGTAGTGTATTTTTATATTCGTCTTTTTGTGTATTCAATGTTTGGTTTAAAAATCAGCTTTAAATTATTTTAAAAACATCATTCGAAAGCAAGTATTTTTTAATGCCTTTACAAGAATATAGAACAGAAAATGTGTACTAGTGATAGGGCAAAGACTGAGTAAAAAAAACCATCGCCTACATCCTCCTCTCAACATTCTCTCACTAGACCTGCACCTGAGAGTAGCGCGAGGCGACAGCTCGAACTACGAATAACGCTTAAAGAAATGATGAAATACGATACTGCTCTTTACTAAAAGATCGGCGTAGTCAAGCAGACTCGAGTTGTGTGGCCTTAAGGGAACCCTTCAAGTTAATCACTGTGGATTCAAGACACGCCGCTTTCGGGGAATACTTTGATCTAAATATCACATAAATTATGAAGTTAAATTAACGCAAAATATAGTTGAACGTATTCCAAACATGTGTACATAAATATCTTTTCATAGAGAAAGAACGAGGGCGTGCGCGACGCTTCGTGCGTTATGTTTCAATCTCGAATATAATTCAATTGATCGATTAGTGTTTGATTCGACGAAGACGACGAGCCACGTGCGACACTACGTACGATTTTGGTGATTTCGCGACGAAGCTATTAATGTGATACGAATTGTTTTTTTGTGCACGATGATCGATTCGACTGTTAGTTCTTATCGAACAATGTGCCGTTCATCATAGAAAATTAAAAAAAAAAACGCACACACACGGACAATATTTCAGCTATCATACATTAATAAATTCCAATTCAGTTTTTTGCTCTATCGTTATTTGTATTGAATCTATTTTTTTATATCATTTCAACTATGCAAAGAAATTTAAATAAATAATAATGCTATTTAAATTCAATTTCAGTCCATATAAAAATAAATTTTTATTCTCATTCTAATAGAATCTATAGTTGAATAACACTTTTGATTAAGGAAACAATATTTCAAACGAATCAAAATCTGATTAGAGACAAAATTATCCTTGAACGTAAATAGATTGACAGGAACGAATAATTAAATAAAACGCACAGTGTGTTACTTTGTATAAGAATCGGCCGACATCGGGACAAATTGTTGACATAATATTTTGAAGACTTTTCTACTACGATTTATATTAAATATTCGTTGCATGTAAAATATATTTTATAGTCAATACGAAAGACGCAACGAGGCTTCTAGTAAACTTAATAAAACGGAAATTTAATATTGAAAGAAGTGAGAGATCTTTCGATAGTCGAACGATAATATTTAATAGATATTTTTTTCGTTGGCAAATTTTCATAAAAATATTTTATAAAGTTTCACAACATTAAGTGTATAAAAGATGTAGGAGTTATTTTATTACTTTGTTATTATGAACGATTAATTGTATGGAAACAATAAATAAACATTTATTATTTATAATTAGTGAAATAGTGAAAATTATAATCAATTATGAGCTTTAATAAATACAATAATGTCTTATATAATTCAATACTAGACATATAAATTTGTATTTTTCTAAAATAGGTTTCAATACCAATTGAACTCAATATTCCATTTTATAGCAAACTTACAAATTGATAATTCAGAGACAAAGGTGATTAACACCACATTTTATTAAAAAAATAGTGGTAAAGCACTTTAATGATGCTTAATTTTTTATATAAACCACCAAATGATAAAAAAATGTTTTGGCTGAAGAATAGTAAATAATTTAAGAAGACAAAATCATTAACTCCATACTATTTAGTAAATTGTTGCAACAATACAATTCAAACGCTAATACTAATTTAGTTAAGCAATTTGTTAATGCAATAGTATATTATTAGACAATCATTTTTATGTGTACTTAGTAGCGATTTTTTTAATAATTAGTTAAACTTATTTCCGATTCTTTTTATACCTCTTGTTTCTCTTTATAATGGTAATAATACATAGACATATGAAATGAACTTGATAAATATATAAAAATATATAAAATACATTTTAAAAGACTAATTGATTTTAAATATATTTTTTTTAATATTTCATTTCCATAAAAATTAAAAAAATATATATTACAAAAATAATCGATCCTTATTTTCTGTAGAAACAGAGCTCAGTATTTACGGCAGTTATTTTCTTTTACAGAACGGCTTCAATACCTTGGGAATAAAAATTCAATATGTTTTGTATATTATAGAGTAACCAACTTTATAAAATATATAAATATGTTTAAGTCTGCATTCGCCGTACATTAAATGTTTACATTAAAATTTAAAGAGAAAATCTTGATTTCAAAAATAATAAATAAATATATCATTTTTTCAAAGGAACGGTACTTACAAATGATAAGATTTTATCAAAGTCTTCAATTCATAATTACTGATTTTGTTGTATTTCATTCAATGTTTCTATAAACAATATTTCATGTACTTTGTCACTTCTACACCACATTGAGGTTGTAGATATGTAGAAGACCTAATACCGTTTTCAAAAATCACATATGAATATTATAAAGCAAATAGACGATATTTGAATTCAAATTCAAGATTAGTACAAATTAAAAATTTGAATTATAAAATTATATATATATATATATATATATATATAATAATATAATTGACTATCCTTTAGTCTCATTTGCACCATCCTATATTTAATATATACATATAATAAGTGGAATAGAGTTGAATGATTCGTAAGACAAGACCAGAATTAAATATATACATATTATACATTGCAAATAAAATAATAAACGTATAAATTTATAATATCGAGTCCATGCTATCGTATTTTAATATTAGATATAATAAATGTGCAAGAAATATTAATTCGAATAAATGCTGTTGAACTTTGTAAATCCTTTAATACACGCTGATAATTGTAATCGGAACTGTCTCGCAAAAAGACACAAAAATACAATAAAAAATGTGTTCTATATTGTATGAAAAAACGCATACACTTGTCGACGCTCTTACAATACAGAAATGTACAAAAGACCGAATGGAACAAAACAAGTTGAAGTAACGTTAATCGACGACTATAGCAGACTTCCAAGTAGCAAAGAGCAAGTGAGGCAATTACTGTTATCCTGATTATAGAAGCATAGTTTCTTTTTTACACTACAGTAGTGGAAATCAAGGACGGTTGTAGTGTTGTTGCGATCAGATTGAAAATCAATCTTCTCTGGAAAAAATTGTAATTGGATTTGTATTTTTCTCGTTGTTTATTTTCTAACATAACTGATTATCGAATGTACGTTGTCAGATATCAATTTATAAGTTGTGTTTAACTGATTTGTTATAACTGTTTTGTCTAGGTTGTTGATTGAAAAATTACAACAACTCGAACGTTTTATAAACAGAACTATGGTGATTCTTGATTAGTATATCTATTGATTATATATATATAAAAAAAATAAAGAATAATCAAAATTAAAAATACTAAATTTCGAATTTTTGGAAATATATTGAAATCAAACCTTATATGTTTATATATGAGTGGTCGAAGAAAATTTCAATCTGTATTGAACTCGAATCGAAATCGAGATGTCATTGTGTAATTTTCCGATTTCTAGTAGACTGAAATCGTTGTTTCTTATTAAGCTCGGCGTACTATATCTTAATTAAAAGACTCTAGTCAACAAAACTATGCACAGGACAAACCGTTGAAGGTGTAAGAAAGAAAGAAATGAGATTAGTTTTAACTAGTTAATGTAAAATAATTCTATGTAAATTTCGAACTAGTTAGTGTTATTCGTTATATTTTAAATCTTGTAACGAGCAGATTAGTTTCATTCGAGCATATTTTTGTATTATAAACAAAGGTTTTTATTTAATGAGTGAACATTTCATATTTTTATGGACTGTACAGATAGATTATAATATTGTGACGTATATTTCTGAGGGAAGATTTCATTATGTTGTTTTGTTTAAAATTAAATGGAAATGGATTTATGTGTGAAATGTGTAATTGACTTACGAGTGTGGGACAGAAGACAAAACGTTGAATGAATCGAATCTATTTAGTTACAAGTCGGTACTATTAATCACTCGAGTGCGTTTGGTACCTGTAAATGTGAAACGAGCTGACAAAATTTAAAATAAATATGCAGTTCTCGTCGTAATACGTACTGTAAACAAGGACAAGCGATGATGACATTCAACGGCAACGAGACAGTAAGTTCGTGGAGGGTGTAAAAGTGTCTCGTAAACAACCGTAGGCAGAGATAGGCAGACAGCAGTACGTACAAGATCGTAAGGATGTGTGTTTGTGTGTGTGTGTGTGTGTACCGGGCGCGCCCTCTCGCTGTCAACCAGTACATACACCGGGGGTAGCAGGTGTGTATGCACTCAGCGGAACCGATTAAAAGCTATTAGAATTTCCATTGGACCGGCGTCGTTGCAAACAACATCAGCGTCGTGAACGTATGCGACGAAAGGTCTCTAACCTGGTCTTGTCGAGTCAGCGTCGTTGTCGATGTTCACGAATTTCATAGTCCGGAAATCGAAAGTTCACGAATTAGTATAAATCTTTTATGAGCACGTCGTGCCGAACGCGATACACGACCACGGTAATCGGTCGCTGGAAATTTTAATGAACGGAACAACAAAATAAAAAAAATATGCGCCGCTCGAACGGAAACACGCATATTTTATTTTGTACATTTATCAGCGACCCGTATTAATTTGTAGCTATTATTTTTAAAAATACGTCGTGTCAGAATGAGTTATTGGCGTATCAATTATAATGGACTTTAATTTTTTAACCATTCTTAAAATAATATTTAACAATATCGGATTATTGGCGTAACCGTATACAAATTGCTAAATAAATTTTATACATACACACACTGAATATATATATATATATATATATATATATATATATATATATATATATAACAGTGAATCTAGAAAAATTTAAATAAATACATCGATAATAAATCAATTTTATTATTATTCATTGATATTTTTAGAACAGACTTCATAAACAACGTTACAAATGTTCGTCCTTACAAATTATTTCTTAAAATATTTGTCACATAAATTTATTCTCGAATTAAAATATTTTTTATTAATTTTTAGTGACATCGCTAAATCAACTTTGGAAATCCAGAGAAAAAATCTAGAGAAATAAAAGCAATAAACAAAGAGTTACAATTGTATACGAACAGACATTATAAACTGATATGAGAAATAAGGATATCCATAATCAAAAATTATATTTTGAATTATATACTGTATATTGAATGTAGATTATTTTTGTGATATTATACTATTGTAGATAATAAAATTAATTTTCATGAAAACATCAGTGTATTTTCTTTGTCAGAAATTTTCTTTTGCAGTGATTTGAAGTTGAATATATGAAAAAAAATATAACTGATTGATGGTAGGAAAATATTTCTTTTTGCATGTTTATGAGATTTTTCATAATTTCATAAAAGATTGAAATTGTCGAGAGACGATATTCTATATTAAGATTGTAAATCGATAGGAAAGTTTAAGACCGACTGATGATTCTATGATGTTTAAAATTTGAAAAAATTCGACTTGCAAAAAAACGAAACCGAAATCGTCTCGGCGCTAGCAAAAACACGAACGTGCGAGCCGTCACGTATTTATCGTCGAAACGTATGCGCGACGATGAAGTGAAATATCTCCTGAAATGGTTATTTTTCTGTTTGCGGTCGCGATACGTGCGTCGCTCTCGCAACATTCGCGGAGTCACCGCGTTAAATTCATTACGCCACATTAAAGTTACAAACGGGTATATTAAAATAAGTACTCGAGACGAAGAAGAAGTGCACAGTACAAGAAGACTTCCGCAAGCATGGAAAGAAGGCGCCGTGCGGAAGGGGTGTACAATAGCAACTAACTTTGTTGGCAGACGCTCGACGGAATTGGAACGGGGATGTAGTATGCGAAGCTATTTAATTATTCAGATTACTGCACGGTAATGGAAGGTTTTATTTAATGTCCATTTTGTGGTACAGTGGATAACATTAACTCGTCCGCGCTTGTGAATTTAGGATTACCTAGTGTCTTTATTGTGACATTCGGTTATTTTTATACGAGACTAAATAGTTGCCCGCTAATCTAACTACGTACTTCGAATACAAAAGTGCATCCCCGTTTATCGACGCCAGTAATTTATTTTAATTCCGGATTATTTTCCAATTTCCGACGATTTTCATTTAACATTTCTTTTATGTACAATGGATAGTCGTCTTGCGGTCGTCGCATTCATTGTCTTCGGTTTGAATGCGTAACAGAGTTACAACATATATTCGTTTGAAACTAGAGACCAAAATGTCGATTATTTTCTAATATCCATACATAAAATAAAAAAATAATGCTGTGAGATTTCATAACCAATAACACAATGAATATATCTTTACTAATGTTTTTTTAACAATTTTTACAACTGATAGAATTTTTTAAATATTAAAATTGAATATTACAAAACTGTCTTTTATTATCAGTTGTAAAAAATAAATTAATTCTATATTTGAAAATACAATTGGTACAAATGTTCACTTTATTTATAGTTTACTTTTCTTTGCTTTTGAAAAACGCTCGACAGTTAATTGTAGCTTATCTTTAATTTTTATAATATTTTAAATTTAAACGAAATACTCGATGAAGAATCATCAACGTTTATTTTACTTATTACTAGATTTTAATAACATGTTATTATTTTAATAATTATTTAAATTAATTATTTTTTTAATTTCTTGAATATTTTTTAATATTTTCAATTTGCTTAATGGTCGATAAATAGAAAAAATAATAAAACTAATTAAATAGTTTATATACATATATTTAGTGTACAGAATTAATTTATTTCCGTAACAATCATTTATTACTTCTCTTTATAAATCCCATTTAGTCTCGAGTTCTCATTATCGATGCGAAATTGTGATTTATGAACAATCGAACGAAACAAACGATTATAGTGCGTAATCATTAATCAAAAGAAGGAACCAACCGACCTGCTCAACTTTAAATATTGGATCATGTGCATTGAAATCCTATTATTTAGAAAGTTTTTTTTTCTCTGTGTGAAATGGAATATCTTATAAAGTAAAATAACGAAACATTAATCAGCTAGCAGTTCTTTAAACGAACAAAGCGAGAATACAAAAAAATTTAATCATTTTATAAATCGGATCGAGTGAAAATATCGACGAATCAGTACACTAGAGCTGTTAATTAATACGTGGAAAAAAACCGTACGAAAATCGCTTAAACATTAATGAATAACAATCGAAACTATGTATATGTTTTTTTTGCTTAAAAAAATATTTATCCGCAAATCTGTCGAACGTACGTTATATCTTAACGTAATAAATATTTGTACAGGAAACATTTCCTATAATCATTTATTCGTCGAGCGTTCCGAGTCGAAAAAGGCAGTATAATTGCGTTCTTTATAACATATATGTGTTTCGCCACGTTGAAAAATGTTTTTCATCATCTTACGCAGTCAGTCTTGCCAACAACAACGTGCTCATGAATTTCTGTACCAATAAATAGGTAGTGGAACGACCGGCTAGGCACAGTGCAGGCGGATCATGAGTATATTTATAATGTACTCAGTGTGGAGTACTTTTTTATTAAAAATGAGCACGGCACAATAGTACTTTGTTTGAATAAAACAGGAGATTTATTATTGTTTGAAATTGTGTCGAATGCGGTTCAGGTATACGAGTAAAAACGGGAAGATATTATTAGAATTTATAGTTAAATAAACATAGAATAGATACAATAGGCAACTGAGTTTAGTATATATAGGTTAAAAACTTTTGATAGCCTTACAACGTTCACTGTTACATTTTTCTATTAAAAAATATTTCTTTACAAGTCATTCTCATCTTTATCTCTTTATTATCGAATGATAACATTTTGATAAAAACGTAATAAAATATAACAATAATTGTTCACATACTTGTCATATAAATTATTTAAATAATTAAATGTACTCGACTGTTAATTTTACAACTTTGATTCATAATTGTCGAATAGTTTCAACTTACAAACAGTCTTTTCAATAAACTTGTCAATTTTTTATTCCATTTACTACTTCAACTTTTAAAATTCTAAATATTAGTTAGTGTTTTTAAAGTCTAACATAGAATTTCAATTATTTAGAGTTGATATTGAAACATATAGTTGGTTAAAAATGTCAATATATTTGTCATCACAACACACTAATGAATACATTAATCGGTTTATACTGATTCACTGCTGGGCGAAAGATTGATGATCGAATATTACTGACCATTCTTAAACATCTTTTTGAGATATTTCTATTTTTTGTCTAGCACCGATATACTTCATCCCTCGCCTGTATTACACTTGAGAATTTTATCTCTCCATTTTTTTTATCTTTTGATTTCCATTTCATAATGATATCTGTTTATCTATTATCGTTTCTTTGTGTTTTAAAACGTACTGCCTATTTCAGCGATTGTATTAGTTCTATTAAATATATCAGTTATTAATTGGATAAACGATTTAATTAATTTCGAACAAGACAGTGAGTTTAACGATAAAACCTTGTATAAAATGAATGACAAATGTTTACGCGGGGTTATTTTTTTTTCGAAAAAAAAAGATTCGACGCGTACAGGTACTTAATATCGAAACAATATTGTAATTTATCATTTCCATACAATTTATAAATTCACTTGTGTGTGGCTGCGTACGCCGCATCTGTGCGTACGTACATAATGTGTTCGAATGTTCGTGTCTACAATAAATTAATAATTTTATGAAATTATTTACATACCTCGTATCGCATCAAAATGGCACTCGGGCAATGTAACGAGGCCGCCACTGAATATCGAGGTAGTGGTACGCGGTACAGACGAAGAAGATGATGTCAGGAGGCGAAGCGCCAATGCAGAAACCAAGTAGCATGCAAGCAAGACGCCGGGTCGGTCGGGTGATCTATCTTGGCGTGCTTCCGTTACCGTAATAAGGGTAAATAAGCTCACCCACGCCCACTTTGTAATTGAAAATCCACGGGCTGAGGAGTCTCGGCGGCGCGTGATGAGGTGCAGGGCGTGATCAGACGTGTAAGCAGCCATTCTTTGTTCCATCACTCACTGGAGAATGGCGAGGCGAGCAACGTTTATCAGCGGCTTAAATCGATGTAAATTAATTTTCGCTTATTGGGATTTATTGCGAGCTATTTTTTTTCAAAACGTTTTATGTAATAAGTTTTTCTTTTTCGGGGCGGTCGCGTCGTGATAAACGTGCAATTAAATAATTTTCTAATCGGTTTCGATATCGGAGGGAAATCAGTGTTCGGTGCGTGTCGGGCGTTCAACATAAGAATCACTTTCGCATTATACAAGAATAACAGAATTATTTAAGTGATTGATTTATGTTTCTTGCAAGAAAAAAATATTCGTTTATTTATCCAACATATATATATATTAAAACGTATCTTTTTTTTAAAAAATATACATTATTGTTTTTATTTAACGCTTTAAAAAATAGTGTATTACTCAAAATACGTACAATTTTTTTTACATTTATTTAAAAAAAAATATAACAGAATGAAAAAAATTCATATGTATTTTATTATCTCGTTTACTATTACAAATGTACTACAATATCACGAAATTTAAGAATGCAAAATGAAATCCAATTTCATCGAATCGAAAATGAACCCTCTACGATATTGATTTAATGTTATCTACCGATGAAATCCAGTAACAGATAAGTCTTCTTGAACTTACCGATCTACACCCATATTCGAAGAATTTCAAAAAAAATGCGGTGTTAAACCGAGCATGACATTTTATATCAAAGAAACGTGCAACGTTTTATAGTGTTTATCAGATTGGATATTTAATGCATCGCGCATGTGGATGAACGTGTGTGTGTGTGTTTGTGTGCTCGTTCGCCCTTTACACGGTTATATTTTATTTAATACAAGTACTTATATTGTTGTGATGATTTATTTCTAAAAAATTTTATCTACATTTTTCTCTTTTTATAGTTATATAAATATAAACTATTTATTAAGTTAGTAAAAAATCTGTTTGTAGTACATAAATATTGAAGAAGTTTGAAGTTGAAAAATTACATCGATCTGCAATTAAACACGTTTAGTTCGTTTCCGTTCGAAGAGAAAGCACACTCGTCTCGAGAAAAACAATAACGGAAAATCCGTCCGTGATTCTAAGAATTGCATCGAAAAAAAATGTTGTAATTCGACAACGTATGAAATATTCAAACAAACAACATCTTCAGAGAATTTTAATACCCATCTATCTTTTGCAAGCTCAGAAATTTATTCGTACATTTATCGATTTAGTTTTGCTCCTATACTCGTCGTGCCACTAGTACATGTACGTACATGTGAAACGTGACAGAGAAAGAGGAATAAAGAACGGGGATGTCGACTGAAAAAGGACGAGCACGACGATGATGAAAACAGGTTTCTTTTCATGAGCGAGGTAAAGAGGGCCAAAGAAGAATAGGAATACGGGGATGCAAAAGCGAAGGTGGTGGCTGTGACAACGGCGCGCACTGTGCGCCATGCGGAATTGATGGATTGCTTCCCAGGAGTCAAGGGTTCGTCGGAGTTTGCCATTTGCCTATTCGTATATAACTCGTGATTTTAACAGATTATATTTATATTATATTCTATGAAACCGGCGACGATTCCGATCGTGGTATTACAACTAGTAAGGGGTTTTCTTTAAAAAAAATCAAAACAGAATCGAACGTAGAGATTCACAACGGTGTAAATTGATCACCTGATTCGGTAACATATGAGGCGACATTTATTCGAAGACACATTGATACTTTTGTGTCGATCGAATTAATTTCATTTGAGAAAAAGTTCTTCCTCTTAAATTTCATTGTACTTTAATTAATGATATAAAAAATTAGATATTGACAAAAAATATGTATATGTATTTTTTTTTCAAAGAATTTATTTATATTAACAATATTATTTTATTAACAAATGTTTTTTTCGATTATTACAAAATTTTATTTTATTAATACACAATAAAAATTCAAACGAGTTTCTTGAAACTATTTAAAAATATAGAAAACCCTTATGAATAGTTTTAAAATAAAATAAATTATTCAAAAAAAATTCACAACAAAAATAATAAAAAAATTTAAAACCTACTTTGTAGGTATCTAATGTTTATAAGCAATTTCTAGTTGAAAACATAGATGAAGATCTGTTTTATTTCCTCGTTATTATATAAATATATATAGGATGACCTAAATAATACTGAAGGGTTTAGATATATATTTACTTACTTACTATCATTTACTATTCTTTACTATCCTTTAATCTCACTTAGATCACCTTGAATTAAATTCGAATTGTTATATATGAAAGGAAGTAATAAATGACTAATTAAATATTTCTGAAGAGAACAAAATACATGAACGTTCTATTTGCTGCTAGTATAATATCATACAAAAACTATTTCAAAATCAAGTGGTACGAAACATTCGCTCTGCAATTTTATCAATGACGAAACAAAAAGAGAGAATGCAAGCAACAAGAAATGTTTTCGTTATTGCTTTTTGTCTTTAATAGGTATTTAAGTGCGTTGTTATTTTTGTATTGTGTTAACAGAGAGAGTCCTTCACAGCGACGAATGAAATCGTGCTCACGAATAAATGTTATGAGTAGAGACACGGTTTTACACACACACAAACGAGATATATATATATATATATATATATATATATATATAAATGTGTGTAGTAATAATAGTATTAGTGATAATTTCATTATGTGACAGATTATTCATTCCTTTTGTTTTTCAAATTTAAATTAAGGAGAATTCTCTATAGATACATTCTAGGTTTAATAAAATTGTAATTAAATTCCCTATCAATAATTTATATATATATATATATATATATATATATATATATATATATATATATTTGTAAAGAAATATCGACGCTTGTACAATATTCATACGTCATGGACGAAAAGGAGAAAAAAAACATCGACATAAATACAAAACGTGCGATGTAAACTGTTTCAATACGCAATATCTTCAAATAATAATCTCATCATAACAACGAGAGCACAAGAAACGAGCAGAGGAACAGGTTTTTCGTTCAAAAGAAAACTGAAAGAACATCGATCATCAATTTCATATATATTATTTTTAATGGCGTAAGCAGAGAAAATGGTCGTGTAGCGTCGTGTATAGAGCGAGCGCGGTGAGAGATCCTTCCTTGCTGTGATTCTATTTAGACGTAATTGATAATATATTGAAAACTGGGATTGTGTCCTCCATTTACTCTTATATACTTTCTCTTTAATCTATGAATTAATATATATATATATATATATATATATATACATATACGTACAATATTTAATGTTCGCTTTTTATCATTATGAACTCTTTGATACGGTAAGAAAAATAAATTTTAGAATCTGTTCGTTTTATTTTGATTTATAGTTTCGTCGATGCATGAGAATATTATTAAAAATAATTGTATTTATTTTATTTGTTATTACAAAAGTTAAGAAAATAGACTCTTGTTAATATATAATATTTTATTTTCAGACTATATAGCTGTTATTTTTGATGTTTTAATTTATTTTTATCGATGATTCGGTTTGAAAATAAAACAATAATAAATATTTTCTTCTTAAAATACGATGTATTAATCAGTAGTTTCATATCGATTTATTAATAAACTGAATTCGATTACTTAATACACATATGCGAATGAAAACTATACTCAAAAAGAAAACAGAGTTCCCAAAACCCACTTATTAAAAACGTACATCCATTCTAAATGATATTGCAACAATTAAGAAATACAGAAGAACAATAGTACACAATGAAGAATAAAAGTAAAACCGGAACAGTGTTCGTGGAAAGAATGTGACATAAAAAAGATTAGAGATCGGACAACCGGGGCTAGAGCATCTTTTACTTAGGCGACCGCTTGAAAGAAATCAAGACAG